>JAADXI010000183.1:0-34532 GCA_023337615.1 Pythium brachiatum | reverse complement strand
CCGCGCTAGTAGATCCAGCGCCCACATCGCTTGCTGTCCGATCTCGGTCGGTGTGAAATCCACGACCGCAAGGGAGTCCAGGCTTTGGATTTTGCCTCCACTGTCCACTGGCGCTGGAGGCGGCGGAGCCTTAGCTGCTTTTGTGGTGTCCATGATCGCAGACCAGTCATCCTGGTGGGCGAGGGCTTGTATCTTGGCCTGCCGCGCGATCTCCTCTTTCTCTTTGAACCGCTTGTCGCGTTGCATCTCTCTCGCTTTCAGTAATAAACGAATCGAGCCTTCAATGCCACCGCATTGGCCGATGAGCTTGGCGTTGCGCTCTTCCACAGCCACGTACGAGATGAACCGACACACGTGCACGTACAATGCGAGGTATTTGTCCACATCGAACCGATTCAGCGTCTCTGTGACCATCGACACGACACTGAACGCCTCCATATCCTCAAACAGCGTGAGCCGTGCACGCGCCACCTCCTCGCTTTCCTCGGGGGCTTGGTTATTCATCGTCTTGTGGGTTGGCGAGCCGCCTCCATCAGCATTCGGCTCATAAAAGAAAGTACGCGCCTCACCCAGCAGCTTGCAGATCCGCTGGACGCCCGCAAGCTGCACGATCGCACTCTCTTTATTCTCCACCACCATCTCCACGACGATCGGCACGTCGCCCATCGCGATCCGCCGCACTGCGTTGTCGCCTCCATACACGGCTTTGAAGATCGCCTTCACGTCGTTCTTCACATAATCATCCAGTGGATTCTCCAGCGCTGCGCGGTTCAAGATCTCCGGTCCACCCATCGTCTCGAGCTGTGTCTTGCCGTCACTACAGAACATCAGCAGCCTCAGGCATCGGGTACTGGACCGCAGGACAGCAACGCGGAAGCGCGGCACTTGGTCCTCGGGTACTTCCACGTACTTGGGCATGGGCTTCTTGTCCTTGCGCCACGGCGGATCGTACCAGCGCTTGAACGGATCGGACTCGGGCGCGAGCTCCAGTTCTCTGTAGTGTTCAATGTTGTGGAGCAGCACCTCCATGACCTGTTTGTTCTCGACCAGCAGCTCCACCTCAGTCGACGCTTCTTCGAAGATGCGCTTGTTGGTCATCACTACGTCCATGGGGATCTCATCAATCGCACGCTCCTTGTCGGTGCCTTCCCCCGACTCGGCTGTGCGTAAGAAGTACTGGGAGACCGCGAGCGTGGGCTCCAGCAGCAGCGGGTAGTGGAGAGCGATTAGCACGTGCGTGTGGATCGCACCACGCAGCTCCGACACGGCACCGCCCATTGAAGAGCTCTTGAAACAATTGACTTCAACGTGGATCCACCCACGAACCTGAAACGACGCGGGAGTAAGAAAGATAATTCGAATACTTCCAAGACATCAAAACTTCTGGCATGAGGAGGTGGACATTGGATTAATCTGTATTTTTTTTTATTGGATTGAGACGCTGTGCGGGTGGTGTGGTGGCTACGCTCTTCGTTCGTGCACGTTCTTCGGCTTGGTTGTGACTGCATCTCTGTGTGTGTGTGTGTGTGTTGTCTTTCTTGTGGTGGGTTGTGTATCTATTCGCGTGGGGAGGGCGTTGCCTGCCCAGGTGTCTCCTCTACCCACGTGGCTTATGCTTCGTCCTTGTGGGCGTACTGCTTCTTGCCACGGAGCTGCATCTCGCCAATCATCTCCAGATTCTTCTGCACGGCCTCAGCCACGCGCGACTGGAACAGCCACTTGCCGTCGTGCTTCACGACGTGGTCGACCCATTTGACCACCATCACGGGCACACACTTCCAGTACACGACCGTCGAGGACACGACGTTCGCGTGCGCAGCGTCCACCAGCTCCACCAAGTGGCCGCTGGGCAAGTGGCGCGTGTCAGCAAGGAACTTGAGTCCCGAGAGCTCCAGCAGCGCGGCCTCGATCTCCGTCTTGCCCGAGCACGAGCCCACGAGCTCGTCTGTGAATGCAGCGTCCGCTGTGAACAGCGCGAGCACCTGCTTGGCCGACTTGTCGGCGTCCTCCAGCGAGTACGCAGCGGCAAACGCGTTCACGAGGTTAACAATCGACGCGAGTTCCGCCATTGTAGATAGAGTTGGGGTGGAATGAGGTCTACAGGAATGCAGAGAAAGCGGGAATGAGTTGGTGTGAGGAAGAGCGAGAGAGATGAGCATACGACGCCATGACGAGGCGACGAACGCAGCCGAGGATGACAACGCGACGCGCGGCGTGCATGCGTAGGGGGTGCGTGGACATACGTGGTAGGAGATGCGGTCGTCCGGCCGTTAATCTGGTGATCTGTTCGTCGCTGTCTCTCTCTATGGGAGAGCTTGAGACTTCAAAGTGGGGGAAACCCGGGTTTGGAAAGATCAGACCGGGTTGGACCCATATCAAATAGTGAAAGTAAGATAGATGGATGGCGGGCTGACCTGCATGGGTTGAGTTGGTTGAGGCGGTATCAGTTACAAGTTCGAACGTGTGTTCTTAACAGGGTTGGTCTGGCTGAAGCCACTTCAACTTCGGCCCCAGCGGATACTGCGGAAGCGCTCGCCGATGGAGAGCTTCTTTTGATCCGACGACTGCGAGGAAACGGACTCCTCGCGATCCGTACGCCTCATGTTGAAGTCTGCATCTAATGTTGAAGCTTGTGGCTCTGTTGCAGCAGAGGAAACCACGGATTTCTGAGGAGACAGGCCGATGTCGACCATCAGTGCCGAGTCTGTACCGATGAATGCAGTCAAAGATACAGCTCGCTCGAGGCTCGCCTTGGGGGGAGTGATGGCGATCACATTTGGCTTGGATGTGGCTCTGAACTCGAGTGCTGAAAGCGACACACTGCGGTCTACTAGAGGAGCGGTCGCGGGATCACTGAAGAGCGGGTTGTGGCGAAGCTGCGAGGAGCTGTTGGAGCGACTGGCTGCATCCAGAGACACAGTGCTCACTGAGGATGCGTGGTGGACTGCACTCGATGCTGCAGTGACAGTCGTGAACGAGGCTCGGCGGTTGGCCGCGGCGGAGAAGATCTTCTTGACGGGCGACTTGAGCTTTCCGGCGGCAGGCTTCAACTTGTTCGCGATCGCCATGGGCGTGAGGGCGATCGACTGTTGGAAGCGTTCCCGCTCGACATGGAGAGCGACCTTCTCCTGGTGAAGTTTGTTGGACAAATTGGTCAGTTGCTCGGCCTGTCTGGACAGGTACACTCGCTGTGAAGCCATATCTCGCTGCTGGATCGCCATGGCCTCGGTCATGTGGTCCAGCGCCGCTTGCAGCTCGGCGATGCGAGCATCGCGCCAACTGATCTGATCCGCACACGCCGGATTCTGGCAACTCTGAGCCGTGGGTTCAGGACACACCGAGGAATGTTGCATCACTGAACTGTGGTCGTGGAGTGTCTCTTCGTGGAAACTTCGCTCGAGCTCACTCGGGGTCATCTTGGAATATCGTCGAAACAACGCTGTGCGCGAAGCTTCGGTCATCGCTTCTGGCGAGATCTTTGTATCAACAGCAGCGTCGTGGCGCTCCACTTCGTTGTCTGGATGGCCACTCATGTCAACTGACATCTCCGGCCGTGCCTCGGAAACATCAAACAGCTCGTCATCGTTGTCTTGGTCGTCTGCATCTTCATCTTCATGCTCATCCTCGTCTTCACCATTATCTCCTTCACCCTCGTCCTCTTCCAGGCACTCCGTCACAGTCGATGCAACAGAGGCAACAACAGCGTCATTACTCTCACGCTCAGCGTTGTCCTCAGCCGCATCTTCGTGGATTACCACCTCCTTGGAGTTCGGATTTCCGTTGTCGTCGGCGGGCTCTTCCTGTGTTGGTTCGCATTTCTTCACGGCCAGAGGCCCTTGCGACCCAGCGTTCTCCAGATCGTCCAAGCAGCTCACGTTCTCCATGGTGTTGTTTGCCATCTCTCGTCCACTGCGCTCACGTTCTCATAAACACACCACGCGATGCTGTGTAGCTAGCTGGTCTGATACGATGCAGGCATCGCCTTCTGGTGCCGTCCGGGGTTCTAATTCTGCGCACCAGTCTATTTTTGTACCTATTTCCACGTTACCTTCGTGCAACCTTCCTTCAAAAACCTGCTTCGATTCATGAAATTTGAGTTTTGTTGGGTTCTGATAAAGTTTCACAGGGTTTTCGAACGCTTTTGCACCAGATTCCGTTTTTCGTGACTGAACCAGAACGGCATTTCGTTGGATGAAAAAAGAAAAGCGTCTATCCGGATAACGAAAGAAAACTCGTTCATTATTCCAACGAAGCGAGAGACCTCGTGGGGCGGAAAGAGCGGGAGTCTCTGCGTACGTACCTGCCGATTCTTCGCAGTCGGATTATCCACGAGGCACACGAGACGAAAGACGAGCCGCCGCTCCGCTAGGTGCACGAACCCACACCGCGACTGCGTTGCTTGTGAGTCGACGAGACCGGCGGACGCGAAGGCGAAGACGCGAGGCGTTGGGACGGCAGTTTGGGAGTCGAAAGCTCGAGCGAGAGTAACGAACAATCGGCGTAGTAAGTCGTGGTGGATGGATCTTTGCCATCTTACCCGGCGTTAGGATTCAGAAGCGACAGCGTCTCGACATCGGCGAGAGGGGATAATGTCGGGCGGAAACACTCCCCCAAAGACGAACGATGGTCCGACAGCGTCGCTCGAGGTGGACAGCGCATTGCAGCAACTCGACCAAGAGATGAAGGAAGACGCGCCAGCGCGGCCGGCTTCGTGTGGAGTGGGGGAGAACGGAGAGATGCGGCGACCCGAGTCGACATGGAATTTCGTGCAGATGAATATGTCGCTGCTGCCGATTGCTCGACCATTGCCGGTGAATGTAACGAACCGTCTTCAAGATGGATTCTATAGTGGTAAACCGAGGACACCAAACCAAAAGCTACACCGACGCGTGCTCCAAAACGCGTCCAACATCAGCCCTCGCCGAAACGACGACAGTCTTCTGCGTCGCCGAGGATCGACGTCTTCGGAGTCTGGAACTGCCGCCAGTCTCATCCCACGGCAGACAATCATGGAGCGGCAATTCTCCGCACCGACATCTATAACCGGCCGCGCTGGAAAGCGCAAGTCGGACTACGACGACCACTATGAGACTCCGCCTTGGCGTGGAGCTCCCACCTTACTATCACGAGGATCGCGAGCTCTCGAGGAAGAGAGTCGAGTGCGAAGTGCGAGCGAAGATCTCACCATGCAGTCAAGCCACTCGTCCCCCATCGACGCTCAGCTGGAAGGGTTCATGTTGAGTCGTAGTGCGAGCACGTCGTCGGCGTTCTCCCAACCCAGCGCTCTCTTCAAGGACAAGCGCATTTTAGAACTCCAAGATGAAGAGCGACGCCTGCAACCGGACGAGCGAGCGGCGCTGCCGTCCCCATCGAAACGCTCACGACACCAGTAGTGCGGCATCCGCCGAGGGACTTCACTTGGCCCGCATTTATCTATTTCTCCTGCTACACCATCCAAACATACAGCCGATGCGTGACGCCATTTCCCAATCAACAGTAAACTTTCCTCATCTTTGCCGGACATGTTGTTGGCGATCTTTTCTGCGTGGGTTTTGTTGGCGTTTTTCACCAACGTTTCTGAGCACACGGCACAAAAGATGATGGGTACATAGCGCTCCCCCGATAGAGTGACATCAGAGCTGCACGTCAAAAGCGAAAATCGCCAACAAAAAAAGCGAAAATGAATCCGTACGTGGAAGCGCCGGAGGTGACGTTCGACCCGGACGCGTACATCCACACAGCCACAGGCAACAAGATCAGCCGCAAGTGTACGCTATGCAGTGCACACAACATCCACTTACGTGGCAAGGTACGCACGCGCGCTTCGCTACAAGGCATCGTTGAGCTTCTCATCTGAACCGATGGCCTTGTCATATCTATAGGCGATCATTGATCCGAACACGATCATCCGCGCGGACCTCGCCAAGGTGTCGCTGGGCAAGCAGTGTATCATCCGAGGCGCTTGCGTGATACGGCCACCCATCCGTCTCACGCCCACGTACGCCACCACTATCGCTATGTATTGTTGCAATCTATCTGAATTTGACTGTATGGCATGATTGTAGGGGCCTCGCATTCATCTCGATGAAGATCGGCGACCATGTTTACATTGGGGAAAACACGGTCGTGGAGGCAGCGATGATCGGCTCCCACGTCCAGATCGGCAAGAACTGCGTCATCGTGAGTGGATTTTTCACAAGGAGAATCGAAAATTTTACGATACGTGGCGCTGACGTTTGCTGTTGGTGTTGCCAGGGCAAGCGCACGATTATCCGCGATTGCTGTCGTATTGAAGACAATACGGTCATCCCACCTGACTCTGTGATCCCACCGTTCTCGCGCATTGGTGGAGTGCCAGGTACGCTTTGCTTGAGTAGGCATAGTTTTCCTGAATACTAACCTGTCAAGTGGGATTCCTGCAGGTAAACTCATTGAAGACATGCCCGAGTCGACCCCCGAGTTGTGCATAGGCCAGATCAGCCGGTACTTCGAGAACTTTACGCCACAGCGTAAATAGGCAGAAGACTTGTCGTTGCTGCTGGAGGCAAGGCATTAGAGCCATTTTTTGTTGCTGTTCAGAAGGTGGGAGCGTTTATCTGGACTCGTCGGGTGGTAAAATGCAGGGCCTGGTATGTCCACCTTGACTTGACCACCGAACTCTCCACCACGAGATGTGACGGACTTGAATGCCGCTGCTGCCCCAGGCTTGTGGACGATCGTGCCTGAATCGGTGAGCGGCACAGCAACGTTGTACGAGCCGGGTCCTGTTATCACGGAGCAGCGTCAGTCAACAGGCAAGCCCAAATCCAAAGCACTGGTCAAAGTCTCACCGATTTCTGCTTCGGTTCCTTTTTTTGTGGGTTGTCTGCCGAATCGATCAGCGTTGCCTTTCTGGAAAACCGCACTCGTGTGTGCTCTCGCAATGTAGTCGTATCGAAGGGCTGCCTCAGCTTCCTGGTAGTTATAAGCACCAGGGCCTGGCGGAAGCCTTGCTTCATCGGGTCCTTCCATCCGCTTGGCTGTCGATTTGAAGACCGATTGCGGCGAGCGATTGCCGCGCACGGACTGGCTGAGCTGCATGGGGTTGTCGTACTGACCTGGAGCTGGGACATCTCGCGGTGGCTCGAAGCCACGGGCCACTTTCGATGTGAACGCCGATCGTGCGATGTTGTGAGCGATTGCAGAGGAGGTTTGTGACACGTTGTAGTCGGCCGGGCCTGGAACGTTCGCTCCGGCGACGGGCGCGAACGGATCGTTGTTTGATCGAGCCTGATGAAGAGCTCTGTTAGCTGCAGAGATGATGCGGCAGCTTGGTGAGACAACTTACTGGAGTGGCGAATGTTGCCGAGCCATACTTCTTGTTTTGTGGTTTTCGCTCCACACTGGAAGCAGTGAAAGCGTAAGCGTGGATCCTTTCAATTGAGACGATGGGTGGACCTACCGAGTATCCTGATATTGGCCTGGGCCGGGCACACTCTCTTTGATGCGGTCGTTGAATCGTTTGCTTTTGGAGACAAAGCCTGTCGAGTAGCCGAGCTTGGATACGGACCCGGAGTCAAGTGCTGTGCGTACCAAGCTCGGTGGCCTGTAGTACGACCCAGGCCCTGGCAGATCATTCTACAGACATTTGCATGTATACTATTAGCTGTGCAAGCGTTGGGCCTGGGTACATTTGCCTCAGCTTACCTCGCTGTCGTTGAATCGCTGGGTGCGGATGCCGAACGCGTTCCGCTCATTTGGATCGCGATGGAGAACCGTCTCGTACTTGGATGGAATCGACGACACCCGCTACACGTAACAAAGACTGTGTTAGCCCTGGGCAGCTACAGTATCCACGCCAAGTCGTACCGATTGTGGATCTGGTGGTGGCTCCCGTCGAACGGCTGCGCCTCTCAGCAGCGCGCCGCTGGTCCGCGTGCCGACCTGGCGGAAGTTGGTCCGCGCTGGCTCGCCCATGAAGCCATCAACCTCGCGCCGCCGCCCAGTCATCATTGAAGCAATCGCTTCGATGCAGCTCCGACCAGACAACTACATCCCATCCATCATTCATCATTGAGGCTATTTTTATGAAGAGAATCCCGTGAACTCATCCAGGCCAGCGAATGCCAGGGGCATCCTGGAGATCTCCAGGAGGAAGCTGCATGAACATCAGCTACAGTAGCATACATAGCAATGCGCGCGTGGAGTGGTCGTCATCACTGCCTTCCATTCGTCTACAGATCCATTCATGCATCAATACCTTGGTCCATTTTTCCGTGTTGAACTTTCTGGAGCCACCCACGCCAAGGTGCGTGCGTGGCGCAATTGGGAGTGATGGTCATTGTGTACCCGCCCAATTGAGCAGCGAACTCAATGGAGAAACGCCACTAACCAAATTGAGAAGAGCTGCGCCGTCGACCACCACTGGATAACGATGGCGCCGCCGCTGCTCTCCTTCGGGTGCGTAGGATGCTGATGGCGCCGCCTCATAGTGTCGCCATTGCCGTGTCTAACGCATGCTTCCGCTTGTGTTTAATACCGCAACAGATTGATCACAGACGTGCAATACGCGGATGTGGAGGACGGGTGGAACTACGCGCGCACGGACCAGCGCTTCTACCGCAATGCGCTCGTGCTTCTCCAGCAGGCGATTGGAGAGTGGATGGATCACACGGAAGGCGTGGAAACTGGTGGCGACACCGTGGTGGCACAGAAGAAACCGATCAAGTTTGCGGTCGACTTGGGTGATCTGATCGACGGCAAGAACCGAGTGGCTGGCACGACGCAGGCGGCGATTGCCGATGTCCAAGCAGCGTGTCGTGTGTTTGAAGAGCGGGTCGGGCCAGTGCATCATCTACTGGGCAACCACGAGCTGTACAACATGTCCCAAGCCGAGTTCGAGAAGCAACTGACGTGGCTCAAGGCCAAGAAGGCGTACTACGACTTCACGATGCCAGAGCATGCCCCACGAGCTCGGTTTATCGTGTTGAACTGCTATGGAATCTCCAGTTTGGGTCGTCGAGATGGTGAAAAGGACCCGATCTTTCAAGAAGCACGGCGTCGCCTGAGGGCAGTGAACCAGAACAGTGATTTGAACTCACCGCTGGGACTCAAGCGCGACCAACAGCGGTTCGTGGAGTACAACGGCGCCATGGACGACGAGCAGCTCGCCTGGTTGCGGTCCACGCTGCAGAACTCCAGTGAGAATGGTGAAGACGTCATCATCTTCTCGCATATTCCAGTGCATCCCAAGTCGTGTCCGTGGAACTGCCTCATGTGGAACTACCAGGAAGTGCTGGATACGGTCCTGAACGCGTCATCGTGTGTGCGGGCCGTGTTCTCCGGCCACGTTCACAGCGACGGCTACGCGAAGGAGAAAGGAATCCACTTCCTGGTGACCGATGCGATCTTAGAGTGTAATCCGTCCCGCAACGAAACAGCCCACGCGATTGTCGATCTACATGCTGATCGTCTCGTGGTCAACGGCTTCGGAAAGGTCCCTACCCGTGAGCTCAAGTTCCCACCGGCGTCCATTTGAGGCTATGAGGTTGTCAGGCTATGAGGCTATGAGGCTGTGAAGCAGTGAAGCAGTGAAGCAGTGAAGCAGTGAAGCTGTGACGCTGTGACGCTGAGAGGCTGTGACGCTGTGAGGCTGTGACGCTGTGAAGCTGTGAGGGTGGTCAGGCTGCGAGTTCTACAATAGAGAGAGATTCTGGATTATGAGCTGGGATCAATACAGGATGAACACGACGCGACGCGACGTCACTCAATTTCTCATAGTGTTCTCTTCTTTCCATTAGTCGTATTTACTGTCCCGCACGGAGCCGAATCGCCAGCGAATCACAGAATTTTTCACCGAAAAGAAAGCTCGGTTTCAGTGGTTTCGTCCGCATTACCCGCTGCGATACGCATTCCTGTTTGTCACTCCCGCGGGAGTGCGACGGCACGATACCGTGACGACAGAAGCACATTTAGTGGTGCTTCTCCTCGTCGCTGTGCGCGTGCGCGTGGCGGTGGTGGGCCCACCACTCAACGGCGACGCCCGTGGAGCCAAGGATCAGCATCATGTGGACAAGCGGCTTCGAGCTACAGATCACAACAACAAAAATCCCCACAATATCAGCACCACTGCATCTCCATGTAACCACACATATAATCGATGGGATTGAAACGCACCTGCCGGTGTGGATGTAGCGGCGGCCGTAGCCGTGGATCCACTCCTGGAACTTGTTCGATGGCGGCGCGACGGCGCGCGCGGCGATGCCGGCACGCGCACGCGAGGCGAGGTCCGCGGTAGCAAGGCGCGAGGCCTTGTACTCCTGCGCGAGCTTCTCTGGGTTGGTGTCCGCGAGGCGGCGGATCTCTTCGAGCGTGTATTCCTGCATGGTGACGACTTGCGTGTGGGCGACTCGGGTTCTCTGGTGGAATCAAGCGAGCAGCTCTGTTCGGACGGGAAGCTCACACAGGCACAGACACAAGACCGCAAAAGACAACAGGCCTCCCCCCAATCAACGGAGGGGAGGAGATCACCGACGAATACCGGTTGCCATACTGGTTTACAGACGGTATCTGAGGCTATACATCCGACGGTATACACTTATGAGCTATACAGATTTCGCCGAGAGTTTGTGCCAGTATCAGTACATGTAGGATTGGGTGCACCGTCTTTTGGCACAGCTATGAAACGATCACCTGAATGAAAACCTTGACTTTTCATGCTATTTTTGTCAATCGACTTGATCGTTTTATAGAGGTCACCTCCGTTATTCGCAACCTGTGTGGTCTATTTGACCCGTTAATGCAGGTTTGGCACTTAGCAGAGGTGATTCCGGGGGTTCTGCACGTCCGAATCCAACGTGATGCCGGATTTTCGGAGGAGATCCACGTTGTCGCGTCAACAGAGCCAACCGAGCCAACAGACCGACCAAGTTCAACCGTCTCCTCCACGCACGACGCAAAGTAACCACCAGAATCGAACTCGACGGATTTCCTCGGCCAAGCAACGTCAGTTCGGATCCTCGCCCCACCACATTCCCGCGTGGCAAGACTAACCAGCACGTCCCAAGAAGTCTAACGAGCGTTCGACCCGTCCGACCACACGTCACACATAGAGTATCTATCTCTCCATCATGTCTGGCAGCAAGTACCCACATCTGCTCAAGCCGCTGGATCTGGGCTTCACCACGCTCAAGAATCGTGTGCTCATGGGTTCCATGCACACGGGCCTTGAAGAGGGCAAGCAGCTCACGCGACTCGCGGTGTTTTTCGCCGAGCGCGCGCGTGGCGACGTCGGTTTGATTGTGACTGGCGGTATCGCGCCAAACCGCGCTGGCCGTGTGAGTCCTCTCGCGGCGAAGCTGACGACCTCGGGCGAGATCAAGGCTCACCAGGAGGTCACGACGGCGGTGCACGAGAACGGCGGTAAGATCGCCATGCAGATCTTGCACAGCGGACGCTACGGATACCACCCGTTTAACGTCGCGCCATCGCCCATCAAGGCGCCGATTGGATGGTTCACGCCCAAGGAGCTGTCGCACAAGGCGATCTTGTCGACGATCAAGGACTACGCGCAGTGTGCGGCGAATGCGCGCTCTGCTGGGTACGATGGTGTGGAGATCATGGGCTCGGAAGGCTACCTGATCAACCAGTTCATCGTCGAGCACACGAACAAGCGTACGGACCAGTGGGGTGGCGCGTACGCGAACCGTATTCGCTTCCCAGTCGAGATCGTCAAGGCGGTGCGTCAGGCTGTGGGCAAGGACTTCATCATCATCTATCGTCTGAGTATGCTCGACTTAATCGAGAAGGGCTCAACGTGGGAGGAGATCGTGGAGCTCGCGCAGCAGATCGAAGCCGCCGGTGCGACCATCATCAACACGGGCATTGGCTGGCACGAGGCGCGTATCCCGACCATCGCGACCAGTGTGCCGCGTGGTGCGTTCTCGTTTGTGACCAAGAAGATGATGGGCAACGTGAGCATTCCGCTGATCACGACGAACCGCATCAACGCTCCGGACGTCGCCGACCGCATCATTCGTGAAGGCAGTGCCGACATGGTTTCCATGGCGCGTCCGTTCTTGGCGGACCCAGAGTTCGTGAAGAAGGCGCAGGAGGGCCGCGAGGATGAGATCAACACGTGCATTGGCTGCAACCAGGCGTGTCTTGACCACACCTTCAAGGGCATTACGGCGAGCTGTCTCGTGAACCCTCGCTCGGGTTACGAGACTGAGCTCAACTTCACTGCGACTGAGACTCCATTGCGTATTGCCGTGGTTGGTGCTGGTCCGGCGGGTCTGTCGTTCTCGACCTCGGCGGCCAAGCGCGGCCACGAGGTTACCCTGTTCGACCAGGCTCAGGAGATCGGTGGCCAGTTCAATATGGCCAAGGTCATCCCAGGCAAGGAGGAGTTCTACGAGACGCTGCGCTACTTCCAGAAGCAGCTCAAGCTGACCGGTGTGGACGTCAAGCTGGGCAAGCGTGTGAGCGCCGACGAGCTTATCGCCGGTGGATTCGACCGTGTCATCATGGCCACGGGTGTCGTGCCGCGTGATCTCAAGGTGCCTGGTTCGGACCACCCGAAGGTCGTGAACTACATCGATGTGCTCAAGCACAACGCGCCAGTGGGCAAGAAGGTCGCTGTGATTGGTGCGGGTGGTATCGGTTTCGATGTGTCGGAGTTCGTGACGCACCACGGCAAGTCGCCGTCGCTTGATGTGGGCTTGTTCGCGAAGGAGTGGGGCTTCGATGTAACCAACTCGGTGCGTGGTGGTGTCGCTGGTGTCAAGCCAGAGGAGCCTCAGGTGCCGCGTGAGGTGTTTCTCCTGCAGCGTAAGGCTACCAAGCACGGCAAGGACCTCGGCAAGACCACGGGCTGGATCCACCGCGCGTCGCTCAAGTCGCGCAATGTGCAGATGATCGGTGGTGTCAAGTACGACAAGGTCGATGATGCTGGTCTCCACATCACGGACAAGAAGGGCCAGAAGAAGGTCTTGGATGTGGACACGGTCATCGTGTGTGCCGGGCAGGTGCCACTCCGTGAGCTGGAGGAGCCGCTCAAGACCGCCGGCGTCAAGGTGTTTCGTATCGGTGGTGCTGATGAGGCCGGTGAGCTGGACGCCAAGCGCGCGATTGACCAGGGTGCGCGTCTGGCCGCCAAGATCGAGACTGCCACGCCGGGTGAGCTGCTCGCGGCCGAGCCGACGCTCTCGTCCAAGGTGTTCCAGTTCCTGGGCCAGTTCCAGAAGTAGACAGAAGCAGACACCGCAATCAACTCGATAAACAGGTGAATGAGAATTTGTGCATTATCTAACTGTACCCACCCACGCAGCAGCTCTATGTGGATGGGTATTCCATTCCATCTATCCATCGATCATTTCGTTCATTTCGTTCCATTCCATTCCACCCACTGGCTTTCTTCACTTCAACAGAGCGTGATTGACGTGTGAGAGTTGTAAAATTGACAAAGACACGTCTGACTATCACTCCGGTTGCCCTGACAGCCCGAAGGAGGGGTTCCCCAATAGTGCCCCCTCCCCTCAACATAACGACGACGCCAGGGAACAATCAACTCACACAGTCACGTCAGGGGGGGCAAAGCGAAGCAAGAAGCGATCGCCATCTCTCGGGGCGACGCGCGGAATCCCCACGACAGGAGAAGACCAGGGAAGAGCAGGAGGCGACACACGTGTGTGTGTGTGTGCATAAGAGAGGGGAAGCCACTACAGCGAGAAGCGACAGAGCGAGGCGACCGCAGTGATGAACGGCGAGCCCAATCGCAGCTTCCGCGTGCCGCCGTCGGCGTCGTCCATGGCATCGACGACCTCATCGTCCATGTCCACGGCGCACCAGTACGCTATGCAGTCGAACCACTCAACGCCGACCGCGGCTTCGTACCGGCCGAGTCCCCACTACGGCGCGCAGCAGACGCCGTCGGCGCAGGTGCCGCCGATCGGATACCACGGCGGAAGCCACCACGCGCCAGCGCCGACCTCCGGACGGTTTGCATATGAAGAGTACGGAGGAGGAAGCTACCCAAACGACGGCAATATGATGCGCCAGCCGCAGGCGTCTCCGTCGGCTGCCGCGGCGGCTGCAGCAGCGGCGGCGGCTGCCCAAGCCCAGCATGCTCGCCAGCCACGGTCGCGACCGAGTTCGCAGCAGCGTATCGCGTTGGAAAGACAGCTCCAAATGGAAGCCAATATGTCGTCGTATCCTAATCGCCCGATGTCTCCGATTGCGTCTGCCGTCGTTGGCAGTAGCGGCCGCGGATCGCTGACGTATTCGTCCGCCCCGCACTCATCGGCGCGTTCGAGTTCGACGAATCGAAAGAAGCCGACGCCGGTTGCGGCGCCGCCTCCGCCACCGATTGAAGAAGGCGACTTCGTGTGGGTGAGTGATCCTGGATCGACGTGTATACCTGCTGTGGTCGCGCGCGTGGGGTTTTACTACGATGAAATGAGAGACCAAGAGCAGCCCGTCGTGGTAGTGCACACGGAAGAGGGCGAGGAACGTGAAATCCGCGACGACCGATCGCTGCTGCGGTTGCCAGTAGCGCACCACCCAAAGACCAAGCCGTCGCTCGAGATTCACGACTTCAGCAGTCTTGCGTTGATGTCGACAGGCGATGTTGGTCGCAACGAGGTGTTTTCGACTGAGCAGCTCGAGAATATCGTGCTGTACACCCTTCGCGCGCGATATCGAATGGAACAAGTCTTCACGTGGGTCGATCGCGTTCTCGTCAGTGTCAATCCCGTCGCTCCGTTGCCAATCTTTACACCAGACCACATGCAGGCGTACAACAAGACGCACGAGAAGACCGACCAGGACTCGGCGGCAGGAGGCGCGAACGATGCTCCACCGCACATTTTCGCTGTCGCGCAGAATGCGATCCAGTCCATGCAGGAAGCAGCAGAGGATCAAGCCGTGATTTTGGTTGGCGGAATGGGCTCCGGTAAGTCCGAAGCTGCAAAGCTGATCGTGCAATACTTGTGCGAGATTGGTGAGAATCCAATGCGGTCTGAAGCTGAGAGTGACCCCGGTGTGCTTCATCCCATTGGTCAGCAAATTCTTCACGCATTCACGGTCTTGGAAGCATTCGGCAATGCGGCGACATCTCAAAACCCGAATTCTTCCCGGTTTGCAAAGATGATTTCGGTGGAGTTCAGTCGCCATGGGTTCGTCATCGGTGGTGGGTTTACTACACACTACTTCGAGAAGTCGCGAGTCATCGAGCGGCGAGAACATGAACGCAATTTCCACGTTTTCTACCAAGTGGTCGCTGGTGTGCAACATGATCCAACGCTCCGCGACGCGTTGGAGTTGAACAAACCCGCATCGGATTTCGCGCTTCTGCGAACAGCCGGTAGTGCATCGACGGATCCTCCCCGCCCAAGTGATACAACTGCAATGGATGCTCGCGACTACCGTGACCTGATGTCCAGTTTCTCCGCCCTTCGTATTCGCAAGAACCAGCGCATGGAGATTGTGCGTGTCATTGCGGCAATCCTGCATCTTGGCAATGTCGAGTTTGTCCCTGATGTTACGCAAGCAGAAGCCAAGAATGGAGCCAGCGGAAACGATCACTCGTCATCTGGTGGTATTGCGTGCGCGCTGAAAGACCCAAATCAGATTGTGCTGGCTGCGCGTCTGCTTGAGGTTGAGCCGGTGGTTCTTGATAACTACTTCCGTACGCGTCAGTTCTTCTCGAAAGACGGCAGCAAGACAGTGTCCTCGCTCAAGGTAGTCACGGTATCTCAAGCTCGCAAGGCCCGGGATACGTTTATTCGAAGCCTCTACGAGTCGCTGTTCAATTTCCTGGTGGAAACTTTGAACGGCATTCTGGGCGGCATTTTCGATCGGTACGAAAAGTCGAATCTCGTGCTTCATTCGCAAGGCATCCACGTGCTTGACATTGTTGGTTTCGAGAATTTGGAAGGTGGAGGAAGTGGCGCGCAGTACAACGGCTTCGATCAGCTCTGTTTCAACTACTGGAGCGAAAAGGTCCACAGCTTCTTCATCCAGAACACGCTGTCAACCAACATCGGCGATAACGCGAATGAATCGTTACAGATCGAGAATCGGCTGACGCAGAACACAAAGTTCGACTTCGTTGGGGAACTCGACGAGTGCATCAGCCTCTTCGAGAACGTGCCGTTCGGTATCTTCGCGCTTCTGAACGATCACAGCAAGGTCCGCTCACCGAATGATGAAGATCTGGTCTCGAAAATTCTTGCTGGAAATGAAGGGATCCCATCGATCGCACGCCCGAACCTTGGCCAAGACGTGATGAGCGAGTACATTACTCCATCGAAGGAGTGGCGCTCATTGTTTGTGGTTGAACACTACTGCGGCAAAGTCACTTACACTGGCCGCGGCCTCTCGTCGAAGAACACACTCACAATCTCAGCAACGTGCGCGGCAATTATGCATTCGTCAAAGAACACTGTGCTCAAAGCAGTGGGTGCTGCCCAAGTTGCAGCAGCTGGTGGTAAGCAGACCAAGACAAATGGGCCGCACTCCAAGTTTGTCACATCAACCAAGGATCTCAAGGGAGCAGATCGCGGCGACACCTCGGCGTGTTCTGGTGTGATGAATCAAGCGAACGCACTCCTGACAGCTCTTAATCAGACGGGCAAGAACTTCATCGTCTGCGTGAAGCCCAACACCGAGATGGAGGAGGGTGTTTTCGAGTCCGAGTTCGTTATGAAGCAGATTCGTGATGCTCACCTCGTTGATTTGATCCGCGCAAGCCGATCTGTGTACAGTAGGCGCCTTACGCCCAACCACTTCTTCAAACGCTACAAGAGCATCTGCGGCCACAGAGGTACACTGGAGTCTCTCATCCGATCACTGTCTGCGATCGGTGTGTTGGAGGAGGAGAAGTTCGTCGTTGGAGCCGAGACCATGTATCTCACGAGTCACCAGTGGAAGAAACTTGAGCAAGCAAGATCGCTGTACATGAATGCGTGTGCAACAATGATTCAGCGGAACCTGGTACGCGGTGCTTCGAGAAAGAAGTCTGCACGAATCGTAGAGCTCATGAAGAGCCTTCGAAGCGCCATGAAGCTTCGAGCGAGCGGCGAGGTCGTCCATATCCTGAGTGACTGTGCGACTGTGCTGGGGAAGCGTGGTGTTGAAGACATTCGTGTACTGAAAGAAGCAAAGCTGTCCCTCTCTCGCCTTGATGAAGAAGCATACGTGCAATCGATCATTGAAGACGCCCAGAGTACCCGCCATCTCCTGTTGATCGACTATGCTTTGCAAAGCGCTGAGAAGTGGTGTCCGCATTTATCTGTGAACAACCTCAAGGCCGTGCGACAGCAGCTCGAATCTACGAGAGATTCTAGTTCAAACAAGGCAGAGGCAACCGCTGTCATCAACCAGCAGCTCCGTCAATCCATCATCAAGAAAGACCCGGACGCACTCATGGCCGCGCTCGCAACTCTTGAAGAAGCTTCGATGGAGTCTCTCGAGCGCAAGCTCGCGACGATGATGATCATTCGAGCTCTTGAAGAAAAAAGCGTCGTGGAGAATCTCGCCAACGTGCTTTCAAAGCTCAAAAGTGAAGGCAACACCACTGGAGATACCATTGTGAAGTCTCTTCTTGCACCAGCTCTCAAAGCGGTCGAGTACGGATTGGAAGAGAATTTTCCAGAGTTGGACGAGCTGCTCTCCCAGGTTCGCGAAAGTGACAATTCGTCAGTGCAAGTTGAAGAGGTGATGGACTTTGTCCAAGTATCGCACGAGAGTGCATCTCCGAAGGCGACGTTCGACCCGACAGCTCTGCTGGCTGCGTTGGACAAAGCCATGGCTGAGGATAACCTCGTTGCTGCGCAGCGAGTTCTCAAGAGACTGGTTGCCCTCGGTGCTCATCCGAATGATCTCATGATCGATGCGAGCAAGCGAATTGATGCAGAACTCGGTAGTATCAGCGTCGCAAACGAACGGAAGCTTGTCCTCAAGTTCCTCAACATCGCCAAGATTTCTCAAGATCTGCAGCTTTTGAACGAAGCGATTGACGGCGCGGTTGATGCCGGCCTCGCGAAGTGGGACTTCAACTTGAAGAACGCAGAGCGAGAACGAGACAAACTCATGGCCGCCGGAGGTGAGCAAAGTAGCACAGCTCTGTCGTCAGCGCCCGTGAAGGTTGCGATCCAAACATCGGCAAAGCCCCTGAATACTAGGATGTCAGCGGCCGCTTCGATGCGCACGATCTGGAACACGTCTGAGGATAATGATCTGCAAGCCTTGAAGTCGAAAGTATCGAGTGAGCTGGCACTGTTCCTCGACGCGAAGATCTCGCGGTCTTTGAAAGTCGGTGACGTCCAGCAAGCGATCCAGCGCGCTCTGTCTCGGCGAGAAGCGGCAAGTGTCGAAGACGCATTTCAGCGAGCAATCGGCTTGGGCTACAGCGATGAGGCCTCGTTTAGCGCCTTATTCGACGAATACCAGTCGATTCAGAAGAAGAAAATGGGAACCAACGAGCCCGAGCCCGGGCTCGTGGTTGCTGTTCGGTTCTTCAGTTCGCGACTTGAGCGTAATGTCGAAGTGAGAGAAGACGGCTTGCAGCTGCTCAACCGGGAACTGCAGGTTTTTATCAAGTCACCAGATAGCATCAAGACCGACCGGAGAAGAGACATTGAGTCCACAGCTCAGACGCTTCGCCGGAGGTTCGAGGCCTGCCTCACAGCAGCTCATCGCCTTGAGTCCGCCATCATGGTGCCACCTGAAACGCTGTCAGTGGCCAAATTGGAGTCTACCCTCGAAGCAGCGAAGAAGGCTGGTGTCCACACTCGCCTGTTGACGAAGGCAGAGGACAAGATCTTCTCAACAAGGAGCAGCACGTTGACAATTGGCGATCGTCCATCCATGTCTGCGGCTGGGTTTGACGATGTGGCTCCGCCTCGCAGCTCGCGAGGTGACTTCACGCGAATGGCGTCCGACACGACTGGTTGGGATGGCGATTTCAACGAGACCGGTGTCGACAGAAATGAGCACCGTGAATCGTCTGCGTTTTATCAGTTCGAGCGTCTTCGAAGTGGAAGCAACGCCGAATCGGAAAGAGGAAACTCCGTGAGGAAGCTCGGCTGGGAAGGACGCGCGCTATCCCAGAGCTTGTCAGTACTGGACGACGATGTGGATTGCCGTCTTGCTCTCTCGATCAATCGCTGCGTGCTCGGCTACATGCGTGACCGCATCGTCTTCTACCGCGAAATGCTGGCCCAGTACATCTTGCAGATCGGCCTCATCAAAACTTCGCTGGTTGACGAGATCTATCTCCAGTTGATGAAACAGCTCACCAAGAACCCCAAGCGAGACAGCAGTATCCGTGGATGGTCACTGTTTGCGATGTGTGCAACGTCTTTCCCGCCGTCGGAGGCGCTAGAGCAGTACGTCTTGATGTTCCTCAAGTCGCAGACTGCGGAATCGAACAGTTTCTGGCGGCTGGTGAAGAACTTCGCTGCCTACTCACTCAAGAGACTCGAGAACTTGTTGTCGAACGGTGCAACGGGCTTCATCCCCAGTATCGAGGAGATCCGAGGGTACGAAGCGCGGCCCCCTTTCCTGTGCACGATCGAGCTGCTGGACGGCACTCCGCTGGCAGAGGATTTCCCCGTGACGCCTGAGCTCACGGTGGACCACTTGGTCGAGATCTGCGCGCACTTTCTGGGCCTGGATGATCGTTTCAGCAAGTTCCTCGGCCTGTGCGCAGTCGCTGAAAAGCACGGTGCGTCTGGGCGGTCAAATTCAGTCGCTGGTCGGTCGAACTCGGTCGCTGCGATTCCCGGCACGTCGTTTGTGTCGGCAACTCCAAGTTTCGACTCTGTCGGAGTCGCAGGGGACGAGAGCAATGGTAATGCGAGCCAGACCAGTTACTTCCACAAGTTCTTGGCCGCCACCGCGTTCCTCAACGGCGACGTGTGTCTCAGCGATGTATTTGAGAAGGAGTTGATTCGAGGCCGCGAGCTCAAGTTCCAGCTCAAGATCCGTCTGCATCCGCTGTATGTGCTTCGCTACGAAGATGAAATGTACGACCGACTGATGTACATCCAAGTGCAAGACGAGATCGTCAAAGGCAATCTGATCTTGCTGGAACAAGATGCGGTGGTGCGCTTTGCATCGCTCGCGATCGCGTTCGATTGCGGCGACGATCTGCCGCAAACGCTCGACGAGATGCTGGACGTGAACATCTTTGACTACATCCCAGTGGAGTGGCAGTCGGCCCACAGTGAAGACGACTGGGCCGCGATCGTGCTCGACTTTTGGCGTGCGAATCTGATGCTGGACGACATGCTGCTCGCTGCAAGTGAGCTTCAGCGCATCTACATTGAAGAGGCGGCGCGGCATCGGCTCTACGGCGCGAGTTTCTTCTCGTGCAAGTTGCTGACGCGGTCGAACTCGGCCAAGCGCGACTTGATCTCGTTCCTGGGCGCCGACGTGCCGAGCTACTTCGTCCTGGGCGTGAACGCGTACGGCATCCACTTCATCGGCCGGGACGGCTCGCTACTTACCTTTGTCGACTATGCCGAGATCGTCCACTGGGGCGGCACGTACCAGCAGTTCAAGATCACATTGAAGAAGCCCGAGATGACCACGTCCGAAGATCTGGTGGTCACCACCAAGTACTCGGAGGAGCTGAGCGCGCTATTGAGCGACTACAAGGAGATCACATCGCTCATGAACGAAGCGTGAGCAGGGCGACGAAGCCTCCATCTAATAGTGTGTGCATAGAGAAGCGCGGCGATATCAGTGAACGAATGTGGAAATATAGGATCCTAATCCAAGTATTCAGATACATGGATTGAAGCTTCCGATTCAGCCTGTGAAAAGATTAGGATTCGAAGCCCAATATTCAGAAATAGAGTGTAACCACCTACGTAACCCGCTTGGGAAGGTTTACCGTATTTTTCGGACGAGGTTACACCAATCAAAAATACCGTAATTGCTGCGAATCCCACCTTGTTTTGAGAGCGTTGAGCTCTTGGCGGCAAGAGCGTCAGAACCAGAAATGGCGGGAACGACAGACAAGATGGGCACCGACTCCAGCACCACGACACCAGCGCACGCGGAGGCGTCTCCTGCCGCCTCTGCGCAAGCGCCAACCCCCAGTGAGGCTCTGAATGGAAGCGCAGCTCCTGCTGTATCCAGCGCAGTCGCTGCCGCCTCCGACACCCAAGCACCAGCAGCAGAAGCCGCCCAGGAAAACGAGGACGAGGACGAAGAAGTGGTGACGCTGCATGAAGTTCTGCAGGAACAATCGGAGCTGAACGACGCTGCGGAGGCCGTGCTAGGCGACGCGAGTGACGTCAACTGCAGCTACGAGCTGGGCTACTACCGCCAGGCGCTGTACGCGTGTCTGACGTGCACGCCCGGTCCGTTGGAAGGCGGTGGTGTCGCCGGTGTGTGTCTCGCGTGCAGCTACCACTGCCACGGCGACCACGAGCTCGTGGAGCTGTACACGAAGCGCGACTTCCGCTGCGATTGCGGCAACTCGCGCTTTCCAGAGCAGTCGAAATGCGTGCTGGAGACGGAGAAAGCCCCTATCAATGAGCGCAACGAGTACTCGCAGAACTTTGTGGGTACGTATTGCAACTGCCACCGCCCGTACCCAGACCCAGAGCGCACGACGCCCGAGGTGATGGTGCAGTGTATTGTGTGTGAAGATTGGCTCCACGACGAACACATTTTCCCAAGCGGCAACGCAGCGTCCCACGAGATGCCACCAGGGTTTGATGAGCTCATTTGCATGGCGTGTATGGAGAAACACGCGTTTTTGATGGCCTACCAACTGCTGGAGAAGCAAGACGAAGAAGAGCTGGAAGTCGAACAAGGAAAGTGCGTGCTGGAGACGCTGCAGGCACGTGCGACGGAGGAAGAGACGGCTGTGCGACCGACGTTTTGGTCGGTCGAGTGGCGCACACGTCTGTGCTCGTGCTCCAAGTGCGTGGCTCGCATGGAGAGAGAGCAGATCGCGTTCCTCATGGACCCAGGAGACTCTCTGCAAGCGTACGAGGCGCGAACCAAGCAGCAGCAGCTCGAGCGCCAGCAAGCGCAGGCTTCCTCGACGACCAACGGTGGAGCCGCCTCGACGAATGGAGCCGGCGAGGATGCCGTGGTGTCTGCGACCGTCGAGTCAGCCATGTCCACGATGGAACAGGCAGCGCAGCGTGCCTTCCAGAGCAAGCTCTCGCACGAGCAGCAGGTGGAGATGGCCGCGGGTTACAACCACATGAAGGAAAAACTGCAGACGTACCTCGCGACGTTCGCCGCCAGTGGCAAGACCGTGCGTGCCCAGGATATCCAGGAATTCTTCACCGAGCTGCGTGAGTCCAAGCGCCAGCGTACAGAATGAGCCAGGAATATTCACACGAGTGAGCATCAAGCGAGCTGATCACAAGGACCACTTTTCATTCTTTCGCCTTTAGGGCTAATTTTCAAATCCGAGAACTCATCAATTTGGCATCAAGGTATCTGATACACACATCTCTATTACGCGAATCGCACAATCTCCACGACCGCAAACTTGGCATCGGACGCGAGCGCCTGCTTGAACTCCTTCTTGAGTTGCTTCTCATCCAGCGCCGACTGCTTCTTGTCCAGGATCGTCTGGACGATCTCCTCACGCAGCGCCGCCAAGTCTTTCTGCTTGTTGACCGCCTTTTTTAGCGCCGACTTGATGAGCTTGTTCCACTTGATCGGCTCGTCCTTCTTGGCCTTCTTGGTGTTCGAAGACTCTTCTTCTTCCTCCTCCTTATCGTCCTCTGGTGTCTCGCTGTCCTCTGGCTGCTTGCGCTTCTTGTCGTCGCCGTTCGTAATAACCGCTGGGGTCTCCTCCTTCTTCTCCGCAGCAGCCGCGGCATTCGCCTCTTCCTCCGACTTCTTGTACAAGTCTTCCAGCACACTCCAGACCTTTTCGATAGTCGCAGCGTCGTGCACACCAATACTGTTCTTCATGAAGTTGGTGTACTTGGTCTTCTTACGCGGCACGTTGTCGTAGCCGGCCACGCGGTCCAGCACGTTCTGGAGTTTGGCGTCACCCGCCGCTGAGGCCTTGGCGTTCGCGACCACATCCATCCAGCGTTCCTGTGGCGACATCTTCTTGGCCTTGGCCTTGTACAGACTGCCTTCGTACTTCTGCGCCTCCGAGATGCAGCTCGTGTGGGCAGCGTAGTCGTTGCCTTCGAACACAACGCTGCAGTCCACGCAGCTCACGGCCCAGCAGTTGCGGCACCGCGCCGCGTGGGCGTCCACCTTGTTCTTCTTCAGCGTCTCATTGCAGCCTTCGCACACAAAGAACACCATGATCACTCGTAAGGAGATACAGACACTACTGATACGGCAGGAGCAATGCCGGACTTGGTAATGGCGGCGTCCTTTCCTGCAGAGCCCGCCAATCAATTCGCATGCGCCAGTCAAAGCCCGCAATCCTCTGAAAGACGTTGGTATCAGCTATGAACGACTTTGAAAGGTTTATGGTCATATATATCAGAACAAGGTGATATGCATGCCATAATATCAAAACAAGGTGATATTCTCAGTTCGAGTGTAGCCATGTGGGCGAATGGCTACACGCGCTTGTCTTTTGTCGATGCTGGCGGTGGTCTTCTTCGACGCTGCTCGAGGGTGTGGACGAGTAGATATGCGTTCACAAACACCACTGTCGATAGGTCGAAGAATGACGCCGACGTGTGCAGCGAATACAGAAAGCTGTTGAGCCAGACCACGACCAAGAGCGCCTTGGTGTTGGAGAGGCCACGCACTTCGCCGATCCAGTGGTCACAGAACGCGAGCTGCACGGCATCTTCACGTACTTGTGCTAGTACTTGACTGGCTTCTTTCACACTCGGAGTAGTGTCATCGTACTCGTCAAGACGGCGGATCGGTAATGCGTCAAGCTGGAATGAAACAGACTCGCCCGACCCACGGCGGTGGGCGGGATCCGAGTCGTTCTCCTCGTCCTCTTCTCCCGAGTCATCGTCGTCGTCCTCCTCCTCTTTCCCGCCGTCTTCGTCCTCTTCTTCATCGTCATCTTCTTCCGATTCCTCCACACAGTCCAGATCATTCGCGTTCTCGACACCGTGCTTGTCAGCGTCTCCGTTGTTTCGCGTGCTTCGCCGCTTGAGCTGCGCGGTGAGAATCGCTGTCGAAATCGCATGTTCCCACTCGTTATACTCGGCTTGAGATGACGCACACATCTTCCAGCAGCGCTTGCGCGCCCGTACCATGAACAGATACGGCGTCGGCGCAGCTTCGTCATTACTCGTGATGGCTAAACACGCGTTCTTGGTCGCTAGATTCATCTTGGCCAGCGACAACCCTTTCTTGGACGTCTGCTCCGAGTCGTAGTACCGCAAAATACACTTGCGCGTGTCCAGTACAAACCACTTGCGGTACCAATTTCGCCCTCGAAACTTGAGATTACGCTCGACGATCAAGGGCCCAGAATGGAACTGCGCATTTTCACCGGATCGTCCGCGCACAAACGGCTTGGTGATCAGTGAGAGAGACGTGCTCATGATCTGACGAGGATATGACGCGTTGCGGCTCTGCGCAATGTATCCGGAGCGTCGTGCATCTACCAGTGGCTGCGATTCTGGTGCTAGCGGACTTAGTACGCCGCCGGCTCCTCCAATTGCTTCAAGATCGGGCAAGCTCATGGTCTTCGACTGCCCCACTTCGGCCCAATAAATCAGCACCTTCGTCTTGCTCCACGTGTAGGTGTTGTCCCAGTCCAGCGCGAGCGTGCCAGGCTCGGTGCACGTGAAAGAGCCTTTCACAGGCTTGAGCTGCGCGTCTTCTCGCGTGTACACGTGCACTGTAGCGCCGTTAAACGTCGCACTGAATCCGATATTGTGTTTCTTGGTCGTAAATTGCCAGGAGGCGATATCACCGGCGTGTAGTAAGCGTAGACTCACTGAAAACGACTGGCCGGCACGAACCCGCACGATCGTTCCAGGTAGGCCGTCCATCATCTTGCTGGAGGCTGCTGCATCGTCGTCGCTCTCCTCCGACTGCGGACATTCCTCTAAAAACTCGCGTAATATCTTGGAATTCTTGACCTCGGAGAGCTCAATCAGCAGCTTCAGATACTCGTTCAGTTCTACGCCCTTTTGCTCAATGTATTGGTCGTCGAATCGCTTCTTGCGGATACTCGGGAGATCCTTTGGCAGCTTGGACTTGGGGAATTTCTTCTGTAGCTGTTAGAAACACAAGGCAATGATTAGGAATTGAAGCAAAAACACAACAACTATAGCCACTCACTTGAGTATGCAGCGTCTGGAACTGTTTGTAGCTTCGCAGAGCGTGGTATTCGCCCGTGTGGTCTTCAAACCGAGCCACTAATGCAAACATCGCGTGGTACGACGCCCGCTCGGGCATATATCGCAGTGGATCGAGCGCCTTTTTCTTCGGCGACGGACATTTCTGGATCGTGTGGGCTTGGATATCGCAGCTCACGAGCTGCTTCTTGGGCAAACGCGAGCCAGAGCAAGGAGGAGACGCTGATGTGGGGTCTCCAAGTGGCGGAGCATCACTGCTGACAGCAGGCGAGGCGGCCGGGCTGATGGTGTCCATTGCCATGGCTCTTTCTGTGCGTGTTACAGTGTGTAGTAAACCGCCACACAACACACCAGCCTCCGGTCTCCACTTCTATCCATCGCTCTGCTCATGTCCAGACGTTTATTTAAAGCCACGCACGGGCCAAGGGGTCTGTGCGATGACAACACACCCGCTCGGGCATTTTTCATCCTCGGCGAAAGTTGAAGTTCATCAGATCGACACATATACTGATATAGGATGGTTTGGTTGCTTCTGGAGCGATAAATAGTGGGCCAATCGTCACATGGAGTTATAGACCCGGGGGTACAAATGCTTATCTCTCTGCCAATGTCCGACCTTGGCGCGTGCGTGGCGTGCAACCAAGTCCAACCCCAACTGACGCATCGCGTCCCCAAAGCCCAACCACAATTGAATTGGCGCCATCCCAGTTTAACCAAGCACCCACCCACCAACACTATCAAGATGATCCAGATCCAGAGCAACGAGCAGTTCAACAGCACCGTGGCCAAGGACGCGTTCACGGTCGCCACGTTCTCGGCGCCGTGGTGCGGCTCGTGCAAGCAGATCCGCCCGGCCGTTGAGAAGCTCGCCGAAGAGCTGTCGGCCCAGGCGGTACGTTTATCCCAGTTAGGCCATGGTTAGTTCTACAGGCTCAAGTCTAACTGTTGCGACTATCTGTGTGCTGGTCCACTAGACGTTCGTGAAGCTGGACGCTGAAGAGCTGGAGGACCTGTTCGAGGAGCTCGACGTTGAGAGCTTCCCACACATCCGCGTGTACAAGAACGGCGAACTGCTGGGCGAGTACACGGGCTCCAAGGTCGACAAGATCGACGCGTTTGTGCGCGCCAAGCTGCAGTAAATTCAGCCTCGAAATCCCCCCTTTATTATCCGTCCAAGTGAGACCGTGAGGACCCCCACAGCACTACAGTACGACACGCGACTTCCTCGGGCTTCGGCGATGCGGCAGTACGCTGCACGTCTGCTACGGTACAAGCAGTGCTGTGCACATCGTGCAATGGATCTGATCACAACGCAATACAAAACATGAACTCGTAACCCACTCGCGTGCGTTTTGATGCACAATAATTATTGTGAGTTCGGCAGCCACCATTTTTTTCATGAGGATGAAGCCAAGTGTGGAGGCCAGCAACACTGCAACTGCTGATCCGCCAGGATGGGCAGTGCATCCGACAGCGCTCTACTCGGCGAGGGTACTGTACTGTCCCTTTGCGCTTCTTGAACCTGAGCCACGGTCTCACTTCCGCTTCAGGTCTCCATCACCATGGCCTCCCTCACGCCAACGCTGCGAGCGCGTCCGGTGTTCTATCTCTGCGGCGACTCGCTGACGCAGGACGGCGGCATGAGTGCTATGGGCGGCTGGGGCGCGCTGCTCCAGGACGCGTACGCACGCTCAGTCGACGTCATCAACCGCGGACTGTGCGGCTACAACACTGCCATGTTCCGCACCCACGCGATGCCTGTGATCCGCCAGGAGCTACGCAACGCCTTCAAGCCCGCGTTCATCACACTCTGGCTCGGCGCGAACGACGCAGCGCTGGTGGACGGCGTGGAGCCCGAACTCCACGTGCCTCTAGCTCAGTACAAAGAGAACTTGGTCTCGATTCTGACGGAACTGCGCGCGCTCGCACCGCAAGCCACGCTGCTGCTGATCTCCCCGCCGACTGTGCACGACGACCGCCGCCGTCAGTACTTCCAAGAGACTGGAGCCGCTGCTACGCAAGGCAAAGATCCGATCGACCGGACGAACCACCAAGCAAGTCTGTACGCGGCAGCGTGTCAGCAAGCTGCGAGTGAAGTCGACGGCGTGGTGCTGCTGGATTTACATGCGTACTTCATGCAGACGTACCCCGATGTCCAGGAGCGACGCCAGTTCTTCAGCGATGGCTTGCACTTCACCAAGGAAGGCAACAGCGTAGTGTTCCAGCAGATCCACGCGCTGATCCGGACGCTGCTAACAACCGAAGCCGTGGAGCCGTGGCAACTGCCAGACTTCACGACGCTGATCTGAACGCGTGGACACTGTAGCTCTTGGTCAGGCGAACGATTGAACAGTTGAACATTGGTGGTCTTCACAAGCTACTGTACTGCAGAGTAATGCGTTGGCATAGTTTGTCTCTGTTTGGCACCTGGAAAGACTGCCCAGCCTGGATTGTCGTACACTGGAGGTGAGCGGCAGCCCAGGCCGTCTCTCTCACGCGTGGCCGTCTCCATCATTCTCCATTAGTCGATCCAGAGATCTCGAGTACCCACAGGCTCACGGCAACGACAAGAATGTATCCATGCGGCGGACGCCAATGGAAACGGCCACGCCACCGTATCTACAACCTCGCTCTCGTCTTCTCGATCAGTGTCGTCTTTGGAATCGGCGTTACCATCGGCATCGCTGTTGGCAAAGGCGGAAGCTCCTCCACGACCAGCTCCACTACCATTAACACCGAAGCCTGGCCGTCCAGTGTTCCTCCTGTTCGG
Organism: Pythium brachiatum; assembly: GCA_023337615.1. NCBI lineage: Eukaryota > Oomycota > Peronosporomycetes > Pythiales > Pythiaceae > Pythium > Pythium brachiatum. The sequence continues at coordinate 6,506 of JAADXI010000183.1, read as the reverse complement.
TGACTCGCTCACACAGTTTGCTTCGGATCCCCACGACGACGGATGGGTCGCGCTGCTCCAGCACAAGTCCGTCAGATCAACCGCGGGCTATCGGCTACAACACCAAGGCACTCGTGAAGGCGGCACTCTCAGTCATCACGAAAGAGCTCGAGACGTGGCTCTCGCCTTCGATCATCACGCTCTGGCTCGGAGCCAACGACGCAGCAGCGAAGGACGGACGGCACGCCATTCAGGCGTTGACTGTCAACGAGTACCAAACCAACATGGTGACCATCATCAAGACGCTGCGTGCAGCAGCCCCTCAGGCGAAACTCCTCGTCATCACACCACCGACGATCGACGCCAACCAGTGTCGAGACATCCAAGAGGACGAAGGCTTCAGCCGCGAGCCGCCAGATCGAACCAACGAACACACCGCTCTGTACGCAGCCGCGTGTCGGACAGCAGCCCAGCAAGTGGATGGCGTGACGCTGTTGGATATGTTTGGGCATCTGATGGAGACGTACCCAACTGCGACGGAGCGGTGTCAATTCTTTGGTGACGGTCTCCACTTCAATACAGCGGGGTACCAACTGGTGTTCGATTTGATTGAGACGCAAATGCTGAAGTTGATGCCGTCGTTCACGAACGAGTCTCTCCAGATCCCTAACTTCCACGCTGTCGTGAACAATTGAATGGGCTCTATGTACTGGGCAGGAGGTCCACAAAGCAGAACTTGATATTCTTTGCAAAAATGCTACGTACAGACCTGATGTTGATCGTGGATTGAATCGATCACCACCAAAGAGCGAAGCTGCTCATTGATCTTCTCAAACACGACGCGATTTCCCTCAGCATTGAAGTGGAGGCCGTCGCTCAAGATTTTCTGACGCCTCGAGGCTGTCGGATACACCGTGTTGAGGTACGTGTACATGTCCAAGAACACCACGCCACTCACAGCTTCAGCGGCTTTCGCGGCTGCCGCAGCGTAGATCCCCGCCGCTTTGTTGCTTCGATCAAGGGTAGCATACCTGCCATATTCACCGACTTGGATACTATAGCGCGTGTCATCATCCACAACTGGTGGTGAGATGAGGATGATCGTGGCTTGAGGCGCGAGCGAGCGCAACTGCGTGAGGATGTAGACGAGATTGGCCTGGTATTCATCGACGGGGACGTGCTGACTGGCGGCTGGCCCAGTCGTCAGTGCAGCGTCGTTGGCCCCGAACCACAGTGTCATCGCAGAAGGCGCGATATTCTGTGTGAGCTGTTGAGCGATCATCGGCAGTGCTTTCTCGCGGAACTGCTTGGTGTTCCACCCCGACAGGCCGCGGTTCAAGACGTCCACACGACGCTCGTACGCTTGCTGGAGCCGCCAGCACCACCCGTGAGAGCCTGAATCGCCGCCTTGTTCTGTGAGGGAATCACCCATGAGGAGAAAGGCTGAGCGGCTTGGCATTGCGCAGCTTGGGGTTCGACTTCCTGGCACCGCAGGCGACGGCGCTTTCATCTCGGGCGTTCCCCACCGCCCAAGTGCGATAGCCACGGCAATACACACGAAGCTCACCAGCAGGTGCTTCGGTTGGATCCACGAACGGGCTCGCTTCACGTGCGCGGTAGCCATGAACAACTGTGTGATGGTGGTGCGGCTTCTGAAGAAGAGGGCGGGGAGCGCTCCACGCAGCAGCAACTCGATCTTGATGAGACTCGCAGTCTGCTTGCGAGCGCTCTTCAGCTGAAACAGCTCCACAGAGTGGCCAATCAACGTGCATACACGAAGGGGGGCTAGCCAATCATAGCCGTCTGTGACGCGCGCAACTCTTCACCTGACTGATTGATCGCGAGCTGCGCGCATCAGATAGAGATCGAGGACCCCGATGATGTTCCAGTCCAGAAACCTTCGATTCTTTTGATTATACGACGGTAGTATGTTGATATTAATAATGCGAATCCTGATGCTTACACATCCACGCGGAAATCCGCCATCGGGACTCTTACTTCACAGCTGCGTTGATGCTGACGGCGTCGGGGATCTTCTTCGCTGCAATTTCCTGCTGTAGCAAGTAGTTCTCGTACGCGTTATTTGGCTTAGCGTACTCCGAGCCGTGCGCACACTCCATCGAGAAGTCGACCACCGACCACTGGAGCGTCAACGCGTTCCAGCACGCCTTCTTGGTCTTGGCCACCGACGTGCTCGCGTGCCAGCGGCCCTCCTGTGTCATGTACACAGTCGCATTCCCATCGGTCGTGGTTGGTTCGTTCTCAGCCCACGACCAGATCTGCGGCTTGACCATCGAGCCATCTAACGCATCTGTCGCCACCAAGTTCACGTTCCACCGTACGAAATTGTAGATGTTACTGGAGGTGAGCTGCACAGGCGAGGTCTGGGAGATTAGACCGGCGTCGCTGAGTGAGATATACCGCAGCACTGACTGGTACGAACGCAGAAAGTAGTCACCACTGTAGATCTTTGTACCGCCCAGCACACGCGACGCGTCCGGCACGGCATCAATGTAGTCAGTCGATAAGATCTGGTGGCCCTTACAGAAATCACGAAGCTTGTACGCGAGTCCCGTGTTATCGTTGGCCAGCAGCACCACACGCCGTCCCTGGTCGATAAACCGCTGCAGCGTGGCATTGGATCCCGTCCAGTCAGCCTTCTGAAGCGCGTCCCATTCAGCGAGTGGCACAATCAGGTCGCCAAATATCTCAGTCAGCAGCGTATTCAACGCAGATAACTTGTCCAGCGTCTTGAGCTCACTGCCCGTGTCCAGGTACACGACCACGAGCTCGTTCTTGTTTTCTGATTCGTCCAGCCACGCTCGGATCTCCTCCATGGACGCACGTGTGGTCGGCTGCTCCTCGGCCTTGATGCCAGAGAGTGAAGGGAAACAGCCCAGTAGATCTGGGCTCCAGTTGACCGTGCCATACTTGGTCAGTTCAGCGTTGAGCGTGGCCGCGAGCTGCTGGATCGAGTTCGAGCCCATGCCACCGCAGTGCGCCGTGCGTAGGTCCTTCAGGAAGTAGTGGACGTCAACTTCCAGCCAGCGCACGCCGACGCGGAGCTGGTCGGTGACGCTGAGCACGTGGTTGTTGGTCTTCATGTAACTGTACGCCTTCTTCGCGTTCAAATTCAGGTTCATGAGCTGGTCGCGGTTGCCAAAGCCATCAGCCAGCGTGATAGCGCTGTTGTGGGTGGCCGGCAATTGCGCGTAGCACAGCGGGCCATTGTATGCGAGTTTGCGTTGGTACGCGAGCGACTGGCTGAGCCATTTTGGCAACAGCACAGATCCCTTGGCGCACACTGCGCTGCATGTCGTGCCCTTGGCATCGCACCACTTGGTCTTGGCGCACGTGGTGTCGCGCAGCTCGTTCTTCTTCGGGTTGTTTGTGCCTGGTTCGATCGTGCGCGTCTTGTAGCTCGTCAGTCCGCTGGGTGCTGTACACGTCGTCTTGTAGGTGCAGCCGCTGGTCTTGACGGCCTGGAGCGCGTCCACAAACTGTAGCTTCGTGGTTGTTTTGGCCTTGGCATCAATAGGGAATTCCACGATGCCGTTGAGAAACTCGAGCGGTGTGTTGCTGACCACGAACTCAAATGCGTTCTGCACGGATTCGAGCAGTGGCCGGATGGAGTCCACGCAGCACGAGTAGTCGATGGCTGTGGCACTGGTGAGAGTCAGCGAGCTCGTGTACGGCTTGCCCTGGAAGGCGTCACACTCATGGCCACTAGCAGCGCTGACAAAGGGCAACAGAAACGACTCAACGACGCGGAAGTTATCGGGCGTGTACTTGGCAGTGATCTGCTGGAAGATGGAGGCGCCGCAGGTCTGTTTCGTGTCTCCACGCTTAGCACAGACAAAATTGTTGAGACCGTCCACGACCTCAGTCAGCAGGAACGATTCCTTGCTGACTGTGGGCGGCACCACGAGGTTCAGCAGGTCCACAAAATCACTGAGCTGTCCACAACACTCAACGTCGTCGTTGATAATCGACAGCAGCTTGGGGATAAATACTTCAGCACACGGCGCCAGGAGCTGGCTCCAGTCCGTACAGAACGCGTCGATCTGCGCGTCGGTTGAGGTCTTCATCGTATCATACAGAACCGTCGAGAGCTTGTCGGGTGACGCGATGATCTGCTTCAGTACGCTGGCCATTGCGGCCAGCGGCTTGCTCTTGGTGAGGTCCGCGAGCTTGAACACCGAGCATTTGGACGTCGAGCCAGCCACAGAGCCCACGAGGTCCCAGATATTGTTGCCCACGCACTTGTCCAGACCATAGTCAGTTGGGATCTTGGTGATGAACGGCACGCTAGCACACGCAGCTTGCGTGGTTGGCGCGTTGGCTGAGAGCGTCACGACGCCCACTGCAGCACTGACAGCGAGGGACTTGAAGAGCCGCGTCATGGTGGACTCGTTGGAAGACTGGGAATGGAAAGGAGCTGCTCAAGCGGAGCAGCGCAGGTCGCCAGCCATCTCTCTATCTCTCTCTGTCTCAACTGTGCGACCATACTAAGGACCCGGCTGAGGTGGGTGCAGCTCAGGTTCTGACTCAGCTCATGGCCACAACTGAAGCATCTGGGTGGGGATTTCTGTGGATTCACAGAGGGGTGAAAAGATCAGTCGGGTATTGACCTGTATAAATGGATAGATCACAGTACTCCTAGTACGCTGGGTTATATGACCTGTGATAATGAATGTGAGATTCCCGAACCAGTATTGCACCAGCATCTCCGTTGGTGGTGACGATGGGTCCCGTGAGGCTCGCCAGCCTGGAAGGAATGAGGGTTTGTACAGTAGTGCACCCATGGCTGGGAAAAAGTGCGGAACCCACAGAAGACTGTGTGGCTCAGGGCCTCTGAGCCAGAGCCGCTCCCTGATCCCGCGGATTTCGCAGCAAGTCCACAGTGATTTCTTACTGAATGACCATGTTACTCTTTTACAGCCGATATATATTGAGTTTCTCGTGTATCTATCACGCCAGAACTCTTCGTGGGGACACGGGGCCTTTGACGTCGACACCAGCAGCCGCTGGCTTGCGCTTAATAGGCGACGGCTTCGAACTGGACGCGAGTGTTTTGACGCCTTTCCGGTCCGAGAGATGCAGGCGAATGGCGTTGTGGCCCATGAACGCGGTCACGAGCAGGCGAGCGCGCAGCTTGCGACGGTAGTTGAACATGCTTGGGAGAATGGTGTGGGAAGTGGCTTACTGTATGCGTACCAAGTCGGCCTCGAATGGCAGAGTGAGAGGCTTCCGGAACCGAGTCGGGATGTCAGTGGCAGGCAGGTTTCCCGCACAGCTATATCGGAGGCAAACGCTCCAGTTGTACTTTTTCGGGGGATACAACAACGGCGCAAAAGCCCCGGCGTCGCATTTCCGCCTACAAATAGTGCGCAGTGGGGGCATTTTTGCGCTTCCCAGGCTACATTTAGATCGGATGGCTACACTTTTTAACTCCATGAAAGTGAAACCAAGCTGCATTTAGACGATGGAGAGCTGTGGAGTCGCTATAGGACACGGTGGTGTCTCAAAAAGCCTGGGCAATGGATTGCCGATGTTTACAGTAGTTCTAACATGCACCGACAACAATGATCCACTTGTTACACTAGAATAGAAACGACTTAGAACTTCAGAGTGATCTGTAGCGTGTCGATTAGTGATGGCGGTAGTAGTGACCGGACCAGCTCGTTGATTTTCTCAAACGCCACGCGGTTTCCCTTCGTGTTCAAGTGGAGACCGTCGTCCAAGATGCTCTGTCGTCCCGCGGCATCCGGATACGTCGTGTTCAGGTAGCTGTACATATCGAGAAACGCTACTCCGTCCACCGTCTCCGCCGCCTTTCTCGCTGCAGCAGCGTAGATCGCGGCCTGTTCGTTACTACGATCAATGACATGTCCTGGTCCACTTTCCCTCACTCGAATCCTGATGCGCGTATCATCATCGACGACTGGTTGTGAGATGAGCAGGACTTTGGCGTGGGGCGCGAGCGTGCGGAATTGCGTGAGGATGTAGACGAGATTGTCTCGGTACTGGTCGACCGGGACGTGGAGCCTAGCACTCGCGCCCATGGGCAGCGCGGCGTCGTTGGCGCCGAGCCAGAGCGTCATCAACACCGGCGTGAAGCTCGTACTGAGCTCTTCAGTGAGCACGGGCAGGACTTGGTCTCGAAACTGCTGTGTGTTGCATCCTCTGAGGCCTCGATTGACCAAATCGATACTGCGGACGTACGTGTATTGGAGGAGAGAGGACCAGCCTTGGACATTAGGGTCGGCGCCGAACTCTGTGATCGAATCGCCCATGACGAGGACAACCGGACGGCGACCTGGAAGCACGGAGGACGCAACAACAGTATTGGCTGCGGTTGATACAGTCGAAGCGAAATTGGCGGTGAATTGCTCGCCCGACTTGGTTGCCTGATTGATCCCAAGCCCAGCACCAAGAAGAACAAGGCAGGCAAGCGCCATGACGAAGCGCCGCAAGTGGCCGGGGCGAGCAGCCGCATTGACGTTCTCATTAGCCCACGTATACAT
>JAADXI010000182.1:0-34582 GCA_023337615.1 Pythium brachiatum | reverse complement strand
TGGCAACAGCGCTGCTGGTACTGGGCGTGTTCGCGATCACCGATAAGCGCAACCGCCCCGCCAGCCCCTACGGCGTGCCACTACACTTCATGGTGCTCATCTGGGCCATCGGCATGGCCTTCGGCATGAACACGGGCTACGCCATCAACCCGGCGCGAGACTTCGCGCCGCGCGTGTTCACCAGCATCGCCGGCTGGGGCTCGCAGGTCTTCACGCTGCGCAACCACTACTTCTGGATCCCTATCGTCGCTCCATTGTGCGGTGGCGTCGTCGGCGGTGGCACCTACAGACTCTTCGTGGAGATGCACCATCCTCCGCGATCCGAGCTGCCGCTGCAGAAACAGGAGTGTCTTTGAATGTAAACGTCTGATTGGCTGATCCAAAAGCTTCTATTTTCCGAGCGTCCAATCGAAATATAGAATGTTTTGTATAATAAATCCCAAAAAGTGGTGAAATATCCAGAACGAGACCACATGAAGGTGGATCCTGAAAGGACGCGAACAACAACTGAGTGAGCTGCCGACTGCTCATGCAATTTGATGCTCTTTCCGCCCGACGGACTCGGACAGCAGTGGCGTGCGCGAGGCGATGAACAAGTCCAAGCGCAAGTCCGCGACCGTGTTCTCGCGCGATGAGATTGGCGTGGAGCAGCTCCAGTCGCTCAAGGAGAAGTTCGCGGACGGCGACCTGAACGAGAAGGAGTTCGTGAGTCTCTTCCGCGAGATCATCGACGCATCACTGAGCGAGACGCAGCTCACCGAGCTGTGCGTTGAGTTGCCTGTCGTGAACTGTGATTACTAGCAGGCTACTGGGACTAGTGGTGTGACACTGTTGTGTTTGTGGCTCGTGCGTAGATTCCAGAAGATCGACGCCAACTCGGACGGCACCGTCGACTGGGATGAGCTCACCAACGTACGCATAGAGCCGTTTGCGATCACTCTACAATGCCTACTAACTGTAGTCTTAAAGTACATGTTTCTTAGTGGCAGCGACAACTCGTCCGAGTTTATCGGTGACGACAACAACGCGTTCTACGAGACGTATCAGCCGGACAAACTGGGCGAGCTCACGTCCGACAGCAGTGGTGCGAGTGGTGCCGCTGCCGCTGGCGGAGGGATGGGATCCACGTCTGGTTCTGGCGGTGGATCAGCGGGGGAGGCGACTACCGTACGGCCAGCATACTACCACAAAGACCTCATCACGCGCGTGATCCGCCTGGACAAGCCGTATCTGTATCTCACTGCGAGTAAGGACGGCAGTGTGCGCACGTGGAACGCGCACACCATGCAGTTCCAGAGCGTGCTCACGACTGGCAAGAACTGGTTAACGGACTGCTGCGTCATGCGTCGCTCAAACCGGTTAGCGGTCACGTCCATGAACCGCACGCTGGGCATCTACGATCTTGGCTCCAACACGCTCATCGGCGAGATCAACGAGTACTCCAAGCGGCAGGCAATTCCGCTGTGCGTGGAGTACGTTGAGAAGCCAGCAGACGACCGTGAAGCACTCGTGATCGGCGATGACACTGGCGGCATCACGGTCATGACTTGTTCAGACCAGTGGCTCGCATGCGACGGTCGCTCCACGACCAGCACGGCTGCTGCCGCCGCGGGTGCCGGGGGCTCCTCGTCTTCCTCTTCAGCTTCAGCTTCTTCATCTTCGTCGTCTTCAGCCAGCGCAGTGGCTTCGGGAGGTAGCAGCAGCAGCGTCCAGACCAACGCCACTGGCAGTGCGTCGCTCGAAGCGCAGGGCTTCACTACGCGCACCAGATTCAAGAAGCACACGGACTGGGTCACGCGCGTCAAGTGGGTCAACGACATGCGCGCGATCGTCGCGACGTCGCTCGACACCAACATCTCAATCATCGACATTGACCGCATGGTGGTCAAGTTCGAGTACAACCGCCACAAGAAAGGCGTGTTCGATCTTGTGTGGTGTTCGTCCACGCGGCTCATCGCGAGCTGCGGCATGGAGCGCGATATTTCGATCTGGAATCCGTACTCGTCGCAGCGCGCCGTCGCGACGCTACGCGGCCACACGTCGTCGGTCGTGCACTTGGTGAGCGACGATGATAACTACCAGATCATCTCGGTGGCCTCCGACAACACGTTCAAAGTCTGGGACGTGCGCAACCATCGCTGTCTTCAGACGTGGGTCGACAAGGCCAAGAGCACAGGCGGCGCGGAGAACCGGATCTCGGCGCTGCTGTTTGACGCCAAGCAGCCGTGTCTTGTGAGCGGCACCACGCATCTCACGCGGTGGCCGTTTAAAGTCCACAATGACGACGACGACGAAGGCGACGCTGCCAAGGAAAAGCCCATGTGCGTGGCGTCGTACAATGGCGTGTTCCACCAAGTCGTGACGGCTGAGATGAGTGCCGAGTCGATCGTCAAGACGTGGAGTGCGGAGACCGGCGACGAGATCTGCAGCTTCTCCAATGCCCACGGCCAGAACCCTGTGACCGCAATAACCTTTGACTACCCCGGGCGAAGACTGTTGACCGGAAGCCACGACGGCGCGCTGATCAATATGTGGAACTTCAGCAACGGGGCGTTGGTGAAGCAGTTTCTGAAACAGGAAGAGAGCTCTGTGTCGACGGGCTCTTCAGGCGCGAACGGTGGAAACACAGGTGGCGGCTCGACGGCTGGAGGTGCTTCTGGGAACGGCGGTCCGTCCAGCGGGACGGCGTCCTCTCTAGCTGATGATCTGGCGTTTCTAGGAATCGACAGTGGAGATGGAGAGGACGACGCGAGCGACAAATCCAAGAAAGGAGCCAAGTCGTCTGCTGCAGTCGCCCCTGTCTCGCTGCCCTTGTCGCCACGGAAGCGCAAGAAAGTGCGCGACATCATGCTGCTACCATCAACGTTTGGTGTGGATTTGGAAGGCCGCAAGAACGCGAATTCGTTGAGCCAGTATGCGGAGCTGCCGTCGCCCACACGCACGCGGCTTCAACCCAAGGCGGAGAAAGACAATAAGCTCTCCTTTCCGGATCGAGCCAAGCCACATCCGTCAGCCGTGAGCAATCAAACTGATGCCAGCAGTGGTGGAACGCCCTCCTCCAACGCTGTTGCGGCTGTAGAGCCCACGCCGCCTACTGACGACACGCCTGCGAACCAAATCCGCACGCCTCGTGCGCGTCGCTCCAGCATCTCGAGCACAAACAGTACGAACAGTTCGACTGCAAACCTCGCTGCAGAGGCTGCTGCTGCGCTGCTGGAAGCATCTTCATCGGCTGCCAAGGGCAACAAATACTGCGAGAAGGAAGTCACGAGCATTCTGGACATCGAGCGGAACCTGCGCGTGGGCATGGGCGACTACATCTGCCAGCGGTTCGTGTGTTGCGTGGGTTGGGATCGCAATGTCTTCATCTGGGCTGACAAGAACGACGAGAGCGAGGCACTGCCCATCCACATCCTGCCCAACCCCAAGACGCTGGCGTCCAACCCGACCAAGTGCCACACCATGGACGTGCTCGCGCTTGTGTATATCCCGCCGGCGTACATTGCGACCGCGGGACTGGACGGCTCGATCCTGCTGTGGTCCATCAACTCGGGCGACTTCCTCTCACGCGTCTACCAAAGCGCTGGGTCCATCGACACAATGTTCTACGCGCAGAAGATCGAGATGTTGTTTGCTAGCGGCGAGACCGGCCAGCTCATCTGCATCGACCGGTCGATGACGCCACGTGCCGTCGTGAAGCTCGAGCATCCGTATGACGAAGCCGTGACCGCGCTGCGTTGTGACCGCACGAACACGCACTTGGTCACGGGCGACGCGGCCGGCTACATCAAAGTCTGGGACCTCACGATCTCTCCAGACCACGAAGGCGTGCTCGTGGACGTGTGCTGTATGTGGCGAGCACCGGGGGCTCCTGCACGCATTTTGGGCTTGGATTTCATCGAGCACGTGCGTGTGAACGAGCCGTGCTTGTTGATCTCCAGTGGGAACGGAGACATGAGTCTCTGGACGCTGGACGGCGTCCAGATCGGCTGCTTCGGCAAGCACCGCTCGTGGCAACTGGGACGTCCGTCAACGTATCTGGCCGCTACGTCGAGTTGTATCTGGCCTAGTACACCGGCGAGCCGCATCTTAGTGGCTGTGGCTATGGAGGGTGACGGTGGCCTGCGAGAGACTGTGCCGGCGGGAGTGATGCTCGCGACCATGACCAAGCGCCAGTTCCTCCCGTGCTTTTCTATCGCGGCGCTGAACGGCAACGAGACCGTGCGGGACACGTTTCTCCTCGAAGACTCGATGCCCAAGCCGGGCGAAGTATGGGTCTGCGTCTCCGGCCACCGCAGCACGCGAACCTCCACGGCCAACGCCAAAAAGGGCCAAGAGGCCACACCTGTGGCAGCCACAACGTCATCAGTGCCGTCCACGCCGTCGACTCGTGAGCGTCGAGGCAGTAGCCGAGGGTCCGTCTCCACGGATGGTTCGTCGTCCAGCTCTGGTATTTTGCCCGCGATGTTCCGGCGCAGCAGCAACAACGCCAGTGGAGCAAGCGGAGGCACAGGCTTTCTTCAAGTCCTCGGCGCTGTCGTTTTGCGTGAGACGTTGGCGTCGTTACCGTTCCTGCAGCAGCGACTCGGCGAAATTGCAGGCGAAGTCACCGACATCATCACAGTCGTCAAGGTCACGCGCGGCGAGATCTCGTGCTGGGACGGCAACGGCCACAAGCCGCCGCTGCTCAAGGTGCTGGAAATGAGCGAGTTTGTGCGCAAGGCCGGGTGGGTCAAGCAGCCGCTGCTCACGCAGTACATCGGACGCATCTTCGTGTACGTGCCTGGTTTGTGCCTGATTTATTATCTGTCGCAGCTCACCGCGTATGTTTGACTGTGAGTAGAGAGGACCAGACGCAGTTCCAGGTCAACGGCATCAGCCTCGTGCCAGTGGATCCGGTAAGCACTGGAGCTCCGTGAGTTTATCGGCCTCACTCCTTGACGCTGGTATCTAATACAACCTCTTGTGAACAGAGTAAACCGGATCGCAAGACGTTCACATTGATTGACATCAACGGCCAAGAGCACGGCGTGCAGCCTCTGAACGAGGCGTTGTCCACAGCTCGCACCAAAGTGCAAGCGCAGCTTGAGGCTCTGCAGTCTCAGCAAGGCCGCCACACCAGCAGCGTGGGTCTCAGCACTGGCCCGCGGTCCAAGCGACTCACCGCCACGCCGACAACGCTGTCGCAACGTGCAGAGAGCGAGAGGAAGACTGAGACAGACCCTATTAGTGAGGGCGACTCCGCTGCAGTCCAAGCCGACAGCTCGGGAGTGGCGCCATTGTCCTCGGCCGCTACGACACTCACCACGAGCGTGACGGCCGTCCACGCACTGCCATTAATCAAGACGAAGGAGAAGCGCGTGATGGGTGGGCTGCTGCCCAAGCGGTCGTCGGTGCGCATGCGGCACGACCAGTCTGTGGACTTCCGCCGCATCCACGCGCCTGAGGACGTGCCCAAGAACTTCCGCACAGCGCTGCAGCAGCGACTGCAGGCGTCGTTCACCAGTGGGAGCAGTGCCAACGCCGCCGCATCCAGTGGGGCGAATAGCAACAACAATAACAACAACAGCAGCAGCACAGGCAGCCGAATAACAGGCGCGCGAGGCGCCGGTGGCGGTGGGCGCTTTGACGGCGTGATGCCGGAATAGACGTACTCGTAGCACGGAGACACTGCTCTCTTCTATTGTCCAGACACTATCGGATACTCTCCCAATGCTTGCATTTCTTGCCGTCCTAACAGCAGCAGCCCCACCAAAAGGACACCGTGGGCGCGTTTGTCACGCGGCTATCCACCTCAACACGAGGGTCTCAGTGGAGCTCCACATCAGCCAGCGTCCGTGCCAGGTAACATCATGGCAATACAGCTGATGCTGTTTGGCCAGCCAGTCGGCGTTGGCCAGGCCGCGTGGCTGGCCTTTGGCGGAAGCCGTTGCCGTGACTATTCGCCACGACTCTCCACTTGAAGGGGGTCACCACCTCCAAGCGGCACAGGCCCCAGGCCATCGCATGGCGGAAGCGCTGTCGCCGGACAACCGTTGCGCGGCTTGGCTGCTTACCTACGTGGAAGGCATCGCGAACGCCGCGGTGCCGTGTAACGCCGTCGCTGCGATCATTCCCGAGGCGTCCTCTAGGTATCCAGGCTGTCAGGAGCTGCTCGTCCACGACGCTGCCGCTGGTGCGCTGGTGCGCAGCGCGTCTGGGCGGAGAGAGAGCGGTCGTGCTTGACCCTTCTGAAGCAACGGAAGCGGCGCGCCCGTTCGGCTTCAGCATACGCACCGCACCCACTACCGGTAGATGCTGTGCACCAGCCTCCCCCAGTCATGACGCCATCCAGCCATCCAGCCACGCAAGTCCCATGTCCGGAAGCTGTCCGGGACGTCGCTTTTCGCCAGCGAAACCCCTGCGCTGTGGGCCCAACCGCCGCCCATCATCGCACGCTGCTCACTGTGGATCCCCGCTCATCTGCGCGGATATGCACGCGCATCTGCATGAGCAATACACACAGCAGGCACGAGAGCGAATACAGTACTGTAGCTTACTACTAGTACAGTGGACACCTCGGTCATGCAGCATGCGCGAGCTCCTTAGCCAGCAGCTGCCGCGCCATCGCGTTCCATGATGTCGACGCATGCGATTACTCACCACACCACAGCATTTGGCTTGAGCATTTGAGTCAATTTTGACCCGTTTCGATCTTGGAGGGGTGTACAGTAGTGTACCCCTAGCCCGCTGACGTCCCCTCGCCCGCTGACGTCCCCTCGCTCCGTCAGATCTGTTTCAAACACTCTGTTCTCGACAGTTCCAGACGACTTCTGTTTTTGTAGGTAGTATCATCGTCTGTTTAAAACTCTGACGTGTTCTCGCGTGTCGTCCGCCCGTCCGCCAAGTCGCCCGTCCGCTCGGTCCGCTCGTCCGCTGCTTGTTGCCGTTGCTTTCCTTTGCTTTCCTCTCTCTCCCTCGCATCTCTATGTTGTTATTCTTCAACTTTCCTTCCAGCAACTACCTCACACACTAACTACTAAGGACCGAGACCATGTCCACGACGCTGTCCATGCCGTCGCCGCACGGCCACCACGCGCTCAGCCACGGCTCCTTCGCCACGTCGCTGCAGCTGTCACCGGCCTTCCGCTCGCTCCACGCGGCCGCGCTGCGCCAGCGCCAGCACGAGGTCGAGCGGCTGCGCGAGCTCGCGAGCGACGAGTTCTCGGACGACGAGAGCGACGGCGACGAAGAAGAAGAAGAGGAAGAAGAGATCGAAGACAGCGACGAAGACGATAGTGAAGAGGAGGAAGAAGGAGGAGAAGAGCAGCAGCTGCCGGTGAAACAAGCGGAGAAGGAGGAGGAAATGGAGGCGCGCGATGACGCGCTGGGCCACGACAGCGACATCGACACGGACGAGATCGTGCTGCTGCCGTTCATCCGCCCCACGGTCGCCGTTGTGGCGCGCAGCGGCCCCGTGAACGACTTTACGAGTCCCAAGGTGCGTTTGTTTTGGCATAGAGGAAGCGTCGTACAGGGGGATCTCAGTTGTGATCTGTTTTTCTTTGATTCGATCTGTAGGCGGATGACTGGACAATAGTCGACAAGTCGCCCACGTGCGAAGGTCTGGTGTATGGCAACGTCGACGTCTCGGAGGCGTGGTTCGCGCGGCCATGAGGAGCACGCACGCCGTTTCGCTGCTTCCAGCGCGACACCCTATTTACGTTCCCGTTTATTAGAGCCGATGATATTCTCCCACGAGTTTCATGTACCAGTAAAAGAAGCCTCCGCGCCTTCTATCACTCGTCTGAGTTTGATTCTCGTTATGTGGTCCTACCCTTCGTTACTTACTTCCTACTCCTGCGAGGCCGCTGCTACAATGTCCTTGGCCAACACCAACGTACGCACGTCCTCCACAAGCGACGGCCACCGCGCAGCGTCAGTGCCTTCGCCACCCTCACCGATCGCCAATCGTGCCGCCACCGTGAGGAACTCGTCCAAGCGGTCGGCAGCCGCTGCTGGAATACTAGATTTGAAAGCCGCCAGCACCATCGCAGCGACCGCGACGTTCTCTCGAGGCAGCGACATGGGCAGTCCGGTGGTTTGCTGGAAGAAGAGCTGCAGCACGAGCGCCGCGACAGCCGCGTACTCGTCGTCATTCGTGGTCTCGAGCGTGCCGACGACTGCGTGGCGGTACGCGAAAATGACTTGACGCTCCTTCTTGCGGTCGATCTTGCGCAGCGGCACGCCCAGAGCGTTCGCCACGACGGGCAAATGCGTCGAGAAATCGCCCAGCGATCGCCGACCAGCCGTCGCAAACGTCCACAGCCGCACTAATGCCGTCGCTGTCGCTGGTGGCAGGTTCGACTCCAGTGTCTTCTTGTTTTCCTCGCTCAGCGACGCCATCACAGTATTCGTGGACGCCGACTCATCATCCTGTTCGCTGCCGCTTGGATTCGATGGCTGGATGAGCGAGTCAAACGACGGGACGTCTTCCAGCTCCACGTTCTGTGACGCGGCGACGAAACTCGTGACGAGCGTACCGATCTCGGCACCGATGGTCTCCAGTAAGTGGATTTCGAGCGACTTGAGATGCTCCAACCTGACAGCGTCCGTGGCATCCACGTGCAGCTCGAGCTTGTTGTAGCCCTTCTCGTAAATGGAGAACATGGTCAGCAACGCGTCGAGCTGGTCCTCAAACTTCCGACGCAGTTCACGCAGCGACACGGCATCGCCTCGGTGGACACTGGAAAGAGCAGTTGCGAGTGCAGACGAGTAGATCTTGTCGATCTCCGCCTCCAAGTGCTCGGCGACATGCTCCAGCAACTCTTCGTCGTCCTCTGCCTGTGGGAACGCTTCCGCAAGCATGGTCTGGACCTGTTCCGGCGACGGTGTGATCGACTTGTTTGACGAATCCGCACCGCCCTGCTTGCGAGACCGCTTGCTGTCGTCGTCATCGCCGTCGTCTGCTGCTCCCTTCTTCGCACGCTTGCCCTTCGCACCTTTCGCTAGCTTGGTGCTGCTGGTCTCCTCTGCAGTGGTTTTGCCCTTGCCTCGCTTGGATTTTTTGTCGTTCACCGTGGGCTCTTCCGCACTCGCCTTGGACGCCTTCTTGCCCTTCTTCCCACGCCTGCCACCATCGTTGTCATCGTCGTCGTCATCATCCACTTCCTCCTTTGAATCTCCTGTGCTGATAGCACCCGATCGCTGCTGCGTAAGCGACGCGCGCTCCGCCTTCGTCACTGAATCCTTCTTAAAAATGTCGAGAGAGGCCGCCAAAAACGCTTTGCTCACGGCATAAGCTTCGGCCAACTGGATCGCCTCACCCGAGCCACGCGCGACGAGCGACGACTTGCTCAGCAGCATACCCGCATCCACCGCGTGGATCGCACTGGGTAGGACAGTGCGAACATCCACGAACGACGCGTCGTGCACAGCAAGCTCAATTGAACCTTCTAACTGGAGCTGCAGCGCGTGGCTTACCACACAGTCCTTCAGTGCGATCGCGTCGGGAAAACGCTTCTTCAGGAAATCGTACGGCCGCGCGACTTGCAGTTGCTGTGCGCGCGCGTGGTCCAGGTATCCGTTCTGCTGGAAGAACGAGTACATGCTCTCTCGCTGGGCTTCCATGAACACGTACGGAACGTACTCGCGGCCGCGCAGTGTACCCATCAGCACGCGCGACTGGATCAGTTCCGGCAGGTACTCGTCCACGACTTTCTCGTCGAAGCGGTACGCACGCACCAGATCTGGCACGAATGTTGGTCGGGAGATCGCAGCGAACACGCCTCGGATCTGCGCCTTCTGGCTCGCAACGAATGAGTTGGTGTACAGCACATTGCCGCGCTCTTGCGCCTTCAAAATCGAGCCGAGCCGTGACGCCACCACCTCTTTCATATACTCGACCGCGAATCCGAACTGCTGTGCAAGCTCTCCGACTGTGGCCGTGCCGCTTTCTTGAAGCAGCGTGTTGGTGTCCTCCATGATCGCGTCCAAGTACCAGTTCGTCACGACCTCTTCGCCATTGTTCACGACAAAGTACTGGCTCGCGTTTGCGCCCGTGGCGTGCCTGTTGGCGCGCGCGACCTGCGCGACGTGGCGCTCCACGTAGCTGCGGTCGATGCTCAGCAGCTGCTGCAGCTCCGAGAGCGTGATGCGGCCGCCGTTGAGCGCGACGTGGTCCTCGATCTCGCGCTCCACTTGCAGCGGCGTGAGGATCTGCTTGCCCGTGAGCGTGGGCACGAACTGGATCTTGCCCAGTTGCTGCAGCTTCGTGAGCAGGTCGATCACATTGTGGTCCGAGAGCTTGAGTGCCGACTCCTGTTGCTGCACGGCCGCGAGCTGCGCCTGCAGCAGCGCGATCTCGTCCATGATGGCGTCGTCTCCCTTTCAATTGAGCTTCTTTCTCCCTCTCTCGGTTCACAATGGAATGTTTCTACGCCCTATAAGAAACTACTATATCGTATGATCCTTTGTAAATGAATACATGGATCTCAAAAATTAGATTTCTCGTTATCTCAAGAATGGATATTACCTGTCTATTGTATAATTCGGATGTGCGCAGTATGCCAACATTTAATTTGTTATGTCCCTGACGGTAATGTATTCTTTCCCGCACGATAGTGACCATTTGAGCTCCACCGCTAGTGACCATATTGCACCGTTCGCGCGCATATTCGTCCCGCATGAAGATGGAGGTGGTGTTCGAGATCGCGGAGGAGAACCTCAAGGTGTTCGTGGCGGCGCTGCACTGCCTCTCGCAGATCGGCAAGGAGCTCTCTATCGAGAGCGACGCCCACGGCCAGCTCACGTGCCGCGCACTCAACGACGCGCACTCGGCGTCCGGCCAGATCGCGTTCGACCGCTCGTTCTTCGCCGACGCGCGGCTCGTGGACGAACAGAACCCCACCAGCAGCAGCTATAGCAGCTACAGCAACGGAAGCAGACGCGCACTGCCGTTCGTGCGCTGCAAGGTGTTCGCCAAGTCGTGCGCCAACATCTTCCGCACGCTCAAGCACGTGCGCAGCCTGCAGATCGGCTTCCTCGTCCACGCGCTGGACAGCCAGTCGCGCCAAGACGACGACGACGACGCAGACGACACAGGAGACCAGGAGGACGAGCTGGACGTGGACTGCGATGAGATCCGCTGGCGACTGCGCTGCGACTTTGACATCACCAAGACCCACCGCATGAAGGTGCACGCCGGCCAGATTATGCGTGCTGTATTCGACCGCCGCGCGTGTCCGAGCCACTTGGTCGCGCGCCACTTCCACTTGGCGTCGCTCCTCGCGCACATCCACCACAGCAATGAAGTCCAAGTCACGTGTGCCGAGACGCAGGTCAAGTTCGAGAGCTACTTCCCTTCGACGGGCGACGGTGCGTGGTCGTGAGGTTATGTTAGACATTATAAATGCAACTGACCATTTTGGTATTGTAGGGAAAGCGCATCTCCACACGGAGACAGCGGTCGACAGCGCCGAGTTCCAGGAGTACACGCTCGCGCCCAGCAGCATCGGCATTGAGTCATCTGTGCAGCTCATCTTCTGCTTGAAAGAAGTGCGGGTACGTCGGGAGGATTGGGTTGATAATTGAACGCCTAGGCCATGGTTGTTATGCTGACGCGGGAGGCTCGTCGGATGTAGGCATTGCTGGCGTTCTGTAAAACCAGCGACATCGCGGAGGTCCAGTTCTACTTCAGTTCCAGCGGCAGGTACGTAGGCAACAGCTCATGCTGAGACCATAGCGAGGGGACGCGGACTCATTTGCTTACGATCGTTCAGTCCCGTGCTCTTGTCAGCCGAGTCAACAGCTCTCTCCAAGGTCGCGATCGAGATCACACTGTCCACCGTCACGACGTTTCTCCCAGCCGCGTCACAGACCCGCAGGTTCGCTCAGTCTCGGAATCTCTTCCATGGTCAAGTACTGAAATTTCTCGCGATGTCTGCTCGGTGAAACAGCGAAGAAGAGATGCCGCTCTCGAATCGAGAACCCCCACACGAGAACTTGGGCCTGGACGCGGCATTGTAGGTTCCTTCGTTGTGTTGGCGTGCGTTGCAACCCTTGTGGTGGCGGTGGATCTGACGTGCATTCGTTTTGATACGCGTGGTACAGACTCGAAAGCGACTCCTCGCAGCAGCAACAGCCCCGATATCTATCGCACACCAAGCGCATGCGAATCGACTGAGTGATCCATCCATCCTCCACAAACTGGATTTGTTGTCCATTTTCAATGCGTTTATTCTGACTCTGTGACGTGTGTGTTTCTGTTTGTGGGACTTTTCGCGCATCTAAGAGTCGCGTCGCTTCGAAACCCGAACAAAACTCCGTGGTGTCATTCATTGAGAAAGAAAACATGGTACGACGCGCGTCGACCAACGATCAACAACGCGCGGAGGAGGAAGATGAAAGTGTTTCGGACGGCAGCGACTCCGGAGGCGATGTGTCCAGTGATCAGCCAAGTGCTTCTTCCAGCGGCGGAGAAGACAGCTCGGATGCATCTGACGCGTCGTCCAACGCATCGTCGAACCAGTCATCGGAGGCGTCAGAATCAAAGACCACGCCGTTACGTGGCAGGCGTCCACGGCGTTCGCGACCTAAAACGCATCGCAAGCCCAAGGATCGGAGCGAACGTCAGCAGAACAAGTCCGTGGGTGACTTCCCTGTCGCGCGATCACAACAGTCTTCATGGAGTGCGCGCGAGCGCCAGTTCGAGACATTTCGCTCCAGCTTCATCGTGCTTCCCGTGCCTGAAGGTGTGACACGTATCGATAGAGCGCGTGGGTACTGCCTCCACATCAAGTCAGCCGTCCACTGGGTCATACCTGAGTCCATTCTGTCGTCCAAGGCGTCGCGATCTCGCATTCCAAATAACAACAACACCACGGTTTCGGCAACACCGGACAATGATGACGAAGCAAACGGCGAAGATGAAGACGACGACGATGTTTTGCTTACGCTTGGCGTACACGTGAGCCTCTTCCACGCCCCAACAAAACGATTCTTCGGGAACACTTGGGTCAGCCCTGAGATAGCGATCGACGCCTATCGCATCAAGCCTGATCGTGAGCCGAAAACCAACGCGTTGCGGTACGTTGCTGACAGTGTTGCCCTCAACTTCCGCGCTTACTTCCTGTCTGAAATCGTGGACGCCAACTGTGTGGGTATCGTCGAGCTGGTCGCGTATCGCAAGGACGTGGATTCCAAGGCAACGATGGCAGCCGCTGGCTGTGGATGGACGATTCTCCCGTTGTTTGCACAGTCCGTCGGCGATTCAACGGCTACAACGCGTGGAGACAATCAGTTGGGTACCCCATTCTCTGCTGCTGGAGCCACTTCCAGCGGAGAGTCGGTGGGCGTCTTCGTAGGAAGTCCTCGTGTGCTGTGGGAGCTGCAAGGTGCAGCCCAATGGCAAACCCAACCTCGGCACGCTCAAAGCAAGTTTCACTACCAACTCCAGCTCTACGAGCCGCTCCAAGTTCTTGGTACCGGCGGCTTTGTGCGACGGAACGAACTTGTCGGTGCTTTGGAAGTGATCCCAGGTCTCAAGCACGGCAACTTGGCGGGTATCGACGCTGGCACGAACCCGAAGCTGCAGCTTCTGCGAGACATTGACAGTATCGATGGTGAAGGGAACGACGACGGAGACGATGAAATCGCTGCGTACGAAGAGGCGCTCGCGTCGTTTGTGCGTATGGCATCGCTAGTGCCCAAGACCATTCAAGTCGAAGAGAGCTTTACGCTGAATGTCCATGCGTTGCGCGTGTTCATGCACATGCGCAGTGAAGTCGAATCCAATCTCATCGCTCGTCTCAAGCTCAGTCGCAAGACAATCCACAGCGGTGCAACCTCGATCGAAGGTGGCCACGTTTCAGCCCGTGTGCTCAAGCTGTCTCTTCACAATGGCCGTTGCTTCCGCACACGACAGCACACGATCCCCCTGAAGGTCGACGATGATGGTGATGCGAGTAACTCCAGCGGTGGTGACGACATTATGCGGTGCGCACAAACTGCTCCGGTGCGCTTGAAAGGCTTCGTGTTTCACCCGTACATGTCCGTGGTCGTGTCTCTGCAGTTTACAGTCCACTTTCGCGTGACCTGGCCACAGAAGCTGAAGCAGCAAGCCATGGAGAGCAAGCCGAAGAAGATTCTGCCAGAGGATGACGTGGTCACAGTCACTATGGCGTCACGTGTCGTCGTACCAAGCGACGGCAAGAGGCTGTTTCTGTATGATAAAGACCATCCAGCAGTCAGTGTCGACAATGGTTCAGCTAATGCAGCTGAAAACAAGCACCGCGTGCTCCACGTCGACCTGCTGAGTGGCCCGACGTGTCGTCCATACACGGAAAACCCCGTGTACACGCCACCTGACCATGTCATGGGAGCCGGCCATCTCACGCAGACAAAAATGTGGGAATCCTTCGCATTCGCTGATCTTGTGCTCGCCGTAGATGGCGACAAGGACGCTCAAGGAAAGCCAAATCTCCACGGCAAGCAAACTCTCAAAGACAAGCAGAAGAACGATCCTCCGCCAGCCGCTACGCACTGGGCGAAACGAATTTTGGCTAGAGCAGACGCGAACTCGGTACTAGCGCAGACGCTCAACGCCTTGGCCACGACTACAACTCCTGTTGTCCAGCCGCCTAGCTCACCGAAGAAGATAAAAGAGGAGCGCGGCACGTCTCCTGTGAGGCCGTCGTCGCCAGTCAAAAGGAAAAAGACGGACGTGGTCGACCCCATACCCGTGCTTCCCATTCCTGCTGGGCCGATGCCGTCATCGGAGCTCAGTCGTGCGTCGAAGGCGTTGCTGATGCGCTACGGTTTCGTAGATGCACATGATACATCCGCTGTCTCGGCTGACGCAACGAGAACTACTGGGACATCCACGGTAGCCCCCAGTAAGAAGGCTGGCGCAATGCTTTCACATCCAGTCAAGACGTTGCGCTCCGAACTCGAAGACATCTACAAGGCTCACGAGATCCGGTTCCATTTTGCTGCCTTTCGAACGGTACCAAGCTCGTCGTTCTCATCGCTACCCACGAGAATGTATTTCACGTTCCAATTCTATCGGTTCGCGCCGACACGCACGGAAACGCTTCGACTCAGCAATGCTTTCGCCAATCCGTCGGCGGCGAACCAGGCACCCAACCCGGCAGGCAAGACGTTTTTGCTCATGCGCGAGAGCCCCGCAAACAAACCGTCACTCGCGATTCAGTTCGCTGTGGACACGACAGCGTCTCAGAGCCCGCTCGAACATCGAGAATTTGCAGGGTACTTGCTGAACAAGCAACTGTACGTGGACGTTTGGGATGCCGATAGTCTGTTCTTGTTGGGAACATGTGGCATTCCCCTCCACGAGCTGCTCCGCCAAGGCGCTGGAGTAAAGAAGTTTCAAGGCGAAGTCGACATTTGGGAAAGCTCTGCGGTTCTCGACGATTCGTCTGGCAACAAAAGCAGTGGTGGTGCGACTAACGACAGCGCTGACGACGACGCGTCGCGTGCGACTGATCTACAAGACGTTCGGCAGCCGCGACAGCGTGGAAATGGCGGCGTGATAGGCAAACTTCAAATCTTGCTGAGCAATTACGGCTTGAAAGGCAAAAACGCTGTGGCTCCATCGGCTTCCACGGCGTCGGCCACGGGAGCTAACAGCAAAACTCCTCACCACGAGCGTGGCGTACCAGTGACGATGACAAAAGCCAAGCATCGTGTACGCGCTCGTCCGTTGGTGGACAGTAACGCTGAGCTCTACCGCTTGCTGACAGAGCAGGGTTTCTACGGCGCCAATCAGACCTGTCGAGACAGTGAGCAATCGAATCAACATCGTCAGCGTCGAAAAATACTGCAGGCGCGAAGTGCTGGGGACGCGACAACATTGATGCCGAGGGAAATCGACATATTGTGTGAGCTCTTCCGTGCAAACCCGCAAGCATCGGCACCAAACGCGACACGAATCGCTTGCGATCGAGATGGGAAGCGTGGGTTGACAGCACTATTGTCGCTCAAACCACCTCAAGCATCACCAGCGACACATGTTCCACCACTGAACATCAGCCGCGCTGCTCCTGGCGAGAAATCTCCATCACTCACATCTGTGGAAGATCCTGTTGGAAGGCTTCGCGAGCATCTCAAGCGTGTACTCGAGCGTGCGATGGACAAAGGCATCCACATTCACCAAGTGTTCATGGACTTCGACGCATCAAGCGATGGGAATCTCAGCTATGATGAACTGGAACGTGCGTTGGCTCAGCTTGGGGTCGTGTCTACTGATGCAGCGGCGAAAGCGACTCTGCGTCAACTGTTGCGTCAGTTCGACCGCGATGGTGACGGCAATGTCTCGTACTGTGAGTTCTTGGTTTCTATGGGCATCTCAGTTGAGAAGAACAAGCAAGAAGTAGTCCAGAAGACGACTATCGACATGGAGACTGGTGTGCGAGAAGTGTTCCAGCGCCTCCAGGCCAAGGGTATCGACATCGAGGAGTTGTTTGACCATTTCGACGTGGACAAGAGCGGAACGTTAGAGATGCACGAGCTGAAGAAAGCACTGGAGCAGTGTCTTCAGGCGGAGGGTGGTGGTGGTGTTATCGACCAGAGCAACGTGCTGGCGCTACTGAAAGAGGATGCGCTCCGCGCGCTGATGCAGCGCGTCAACAAAAACGGCGACGAGGTGGTGGACTACCACGAGTTCCTGGCGTTTTGTGGTGTGGTGACGAAGACTCCTCGTGAGGACAAGCTCAAAAAGCGTGCTCTGGGCCAAGCCGAACGCAAGCTCATCAAGCTACTGCTGCGGGCCATGCGCATGGGCATGACCACGAAGCAGCTCTTTCAGCAGTTCGACAACAATGCAGACGGCAACGTGAGCGTGAAAGAGTTTGCGAATTCGTTGGACGCGCTGTTCCAGACTAAAAGCTCACTTTCGGAAGAAGATATACGCGCGATTACGCTGCGCTTCGACGAGAATGGCGATGACAGCATCTCGTTTGTCGAGTTCAAGGGCTTTGCCGAAGAAATCCGAACGGCGCAAGAGCATCTGAGCAAATTGTTTCGACCGATGATGGATCGGAAAGAGACACTGAAAGATGCAAACGGAGACGACTTTGTACCGATCACAAAGTGGCAATCAAAGTGCGTGAACACCTGGAAGATGAAGCAAGCGCAGGTCGAGGACATGGTGCGGTGGCTGGAGACTGTGGATTTAGTCGACGATAAGCAGCGCGTGGACGTCCAGGAACTCGTGCTGCTAGTATCTCCATCAACTCAACCATCAACGGCCCAACAGCAATCGCCTGCGACCAAGAAAGCGATTGGACTGCGCCTGCGTGATTTTCTGAATGATGCCGTGGGTCAAGGAGTCGACGCACGTGGCTGCTTCGCGCACTTCGATCCGGATGGTGACGGAGAGATCACAGCAGCTGAGCTCAAGACGGCGCTTCGACAACTGGGCAGCCAGTTTGAAGACGCGACCGACAAGGCGATCGATGCGATGGTGGATGAACTGGACGCCGATGGCAGTGGGAAGATCTCATTTGCAGAGTTTCAGAAGCTTTTACCCGCCTCAGCAACGACAAATACGACAACTACTGTCACGAGTCGTAAGGACACGCCGACGACACCAACTGACGACGTATTCGAGTGGCTCACGCAACTGCTAGTATCCGCTGTAACGAAAGGCATGGACGTAGACGCATGCTTTGCGCACTTTGACAAAGACAAGAACGGCACAATCACTCGAGAGGAATTCTCACAAGCGATGCAAGAACTCGGCATGGATACTGCTGTGGCTAGTAGTGGAGGCAAAAGTGTTGACGCGCTTTTGAAGCAAGTGATGGACCGCATCGACCGTGACGGTAGTGGTGAAATCTCTCTAGTCGAGTTCAAGCGCCTGTTTCCAAGCGCGACAGCCGCAGCTGAGGCTACGCAGCGTGACCCCGCTCCTGTGAAAGTGACCAAGGCGGTGAAGAAGCCCGAGCCAAGTAAGCAAGCCGTAGCAGCAGCACTTCCTGCTGCGGAGCGTCTTCGGCAACTTTTGCGTGCTGCTCAGAGCGGTGGCGTTGCTGTCGCGCACAGTTTTGCTCATTTCGACGTCGATAAAGATGGGAGCATCACGCGAGAGGAGTTCGTGACGATGATCAAGGCTCTTCCCGGATTTGAGAACGTGTCGGACGATGAGATTCACAGCGTCGTTGCGACATTAGATGCCAACGCCAGCGGGAGCATTTCGCTGGATGAATTCACCTCGTTCGTAAATGCCAAGGAAGGAACAGGTTCGTCAGCAGCAACCACTGCTGGCGCTGACAAGGAAAGCGTGCTTGGCAAGGGAGAGACGCCGAAGACATCGAAGGAGCCTGTCAGTGAAACTGAGTCCAACATGGAGTCGGTACGAAACCCTGCTAGTGCTGGAGGAGTGGATACCGCCGCAAAATGCCGTCTACAGCGTGCCGGTTCGTTTTCCGGCCGACCAAAGGCAACAGTGTCGGGTGGAGTGCAGCGGGCAGGGACAGACTCTGACGCAGTCGCAGGTGAAGCTGATCGAAGTAAAGCGGGTGTGTCAGCTCAGGCGGGACGGCGGCCATCACTAGCGGAGACCAGGGCGGCAGCAAAGAAAGCGATGACGGAAAAAAGAGCGACAGAGGAACCAAGTGCCGGAGGAGCAACCCCAGCTTTGGCTGACGAGGTTCATGCTTCTGAGAAAGCTGAGAAGCCAGAGGCTGAAAAAGCAGAGGAGGCAAAGCCAGCCGAGGCAAAGATAGTGCCCGGCCAAGCAGCGACTGTGCGCCGACCATCTCTAGCAGAAACACGAGCAGCAGCGAAGAAAGCAGCCGCGGAAAAACAAGCACCCGCGGACGAAGCTAAGGCAGGCAAGGAGGCAAATGCTGTAATCTTGCAGGATTCAGCGAAGCTTGGGAAAGAAGGCGAATTGCCCCAGCCGACCACAGCACGCCGTCCATCTTTGGCAGAAACGCGGGCGGTGGCGAGAGCTGCAAAGGCGGGAGCAGCCCAGGAAGCGACGAAACCCGATGAAGAAAAAGAACCAGATGCGGTGACGGCTACGACGGATGGAAAAGGAGGAGAAGCGACACTAGCAGATCGCCAAGACAAAGATACTCGAGCTGCTGAAGCTGCGGCGCCGTCTGATAGTGCAGCGGCGACTAAGAAAGTTGACGACGCTGCCGCTTCCAAGACAGATCAAGTCCCACCGGTTGTCGACGGCGAACGAAAGTCGTCCACTGACTCAGTTGAGGCAGCGCAGGAACCACTTCAGATTACTGTCAAAGAGGTTGCAGCAATCGCAGCCATCGATAAAGAACCAACGACGGATCAAGACGCATCGGCCAGTGCGGCGTCTGGCACCAGTGCTCGTCGTCCTTCGCTAGCAGAGGCTCGTGCTGCTGGACGAGCAGCCACAGTAGCAAAACCAAGTCCCGCGGTAGCAACTGGAAAGCCTCCAGTTGCAAGCCAGCGTCGACCTTCCCTGGCGGAGACGCGCGCTGCAGCCAAGGCAGGACTCACAACTAAGACGAAATCCGTCCCAAGCTCTTCCAGTGCAGCACCGCCAACTGAATCTGCCGAAGTGACGCGTGGGCTCGCGAGTTTACAGGCTCTGTTGTTGAAAGCCCAATCCAGTGGCGTGAATCTCAGCGCAGCACTGAGCCACTTTGACAAGGACGAGAATGGAAAGCTCACGTACGATGAATTCGCCAACGGCCTCAGTGCGCTGGGGTCCGACCTAGCTACAGTCTCACCCGAAGATGCGCGAGCGATGGCGAAGTGGATCGACATGAGTGCGAAGGGCCACATCACGCTGCCAGACTTTGAGGTGTTTGTGCAGACGCCTTTGCAATCTGCTACGACTGGTGCAGCTGTGGTGACCAGCGAAGCACCGGCGAACGTGGAGACTACGCCTGCAACAGACGGAGCGCTCACATCGTCGACTGCAACAGCGCCGAAACAGAAGTTAGAGCCAACCTTTCGACCAGCGCCAACTCGCCAGCTTTCAGCAAGGGATGCGAAGTCGAGTGACACAACGATCCCGAGACGGGCCTCGTTGTCTGCTCGTGAGCGACCAGCTCCGGGGTCTGGAGGAGCTGGAAAGCCTGTCGCTTCCGAGACTGAGGTCGTGTTAACTAAGAAAGCTCCACTGGTTGCAGCTTCAGATCCAAGTGCAAGGAAACCCACGGGAAAATCGGCAACAGCAACTGCAACTGCAACTGTCACGTCAGGTGCTGCAAGCAGCTCAACTCAAGAAGCGGCTTTGAAAGAGACATTTTCGCGAACGGAGGATACCGACACATCGCCCACAAACGCTTACGAGTGTTCGTACGAGTTTCACAGTGATCCAGCGATCCGCTCGGTTGAAGTCAAGCTGCGCCGCGCAGCGATCGATGCGTATTCCCGAGGTGTCTTCCCTCTACGCATCGTACAGAAGTACCTCGAGTCTTCTTCTGCTGCTAGCAGCGCCAAAACCAAGCAATCAACCGGCAAGAGTGCGCTTCGCCGCGTGGAATTCCTGCAAATCCTCATGGAGATGGGGTTCAGCCTTCTTTCTGATGGTGGTGACGAGGATGATACAGAAGACACGGGCGGGAGCAGTGCTAGCCCGCGTCTCCACGATCATCTGTACGCTCGTCAGCTTGAGCGGCTCGCTCGCTACAAACACCACGTGAAAGAGGAGTCTCGTGCGGAAAAGGCTCTCGTGCGCGCGGTGCACCAAACGCAAGAGCGAGCGCACATGAGCAGAAAACTGACGTCAGCGTCGACAGCAAATAGCAGTGTGCATCGCTTCGCGCAGGACAAGTCCCAGCTCCTGCGCGTACTGTCGTACTACCGCGACGGGCACAAAAAGTCGCTCGTGTACTCGCTGTTGCGGGACCAAGTGACGACGCAGCTCGCGCTGTTTCCATCGTTCGCGGCGCTTCTGTTCGCTGAAATGACGTTTGTGAATCCGTATCCGCACCAAGAACGCTTCCGCTTGGAGTTTCTCACGACACCGGCCGTCGTGGATGCAGATCTGGTCAAGAACAGCGACGAATGGCGGTTCTACCGGCGCCACCTTCCACTCGCGTACGGCGACACAGGTTCCACATCTGCTCAGCCCGATGGCGACGTCGAGAACGACATGATCGATCCTCACAATGAAGTCGTGCTGGACGCGAACGACCGAATCGCGATTCCGCTCAAGTTACGATGGCTGCAGCCCACCGCAAGCGCCTCCTCCTCAGCGTCGAAGCCATCGTCGACCATGTCTCTCGCTGTGCGAAGTTGTACCCACGGCCACACTGTCGCGCTGTTCAAGATGGAGCTCTTCGCGCAGCCATTTGTGTGCCATCGCGTGTTACGCTTCGTGCACCCAGCGTCTTCCGTGTGGAAATGGACCATCAAATGTCCTCGAGGAAAGCATCTTGTGTGTTTGGATTCGAGCGTCGCTGCCGTGGTCGAGTCTTCCGCGACGAACAGCTTCTCGACCGTCACGCTCAAGTGCCGCGTGGGTGCGTACCCGTCGCTGGAAGAGTTCTACGTTGTGCTCTACGACGACGAATACTTCGCACGCATCGACGAGATCTGGCAGATCCGTATCCAGTCGGCTATGCGGCTGGACGTGCACGCTCTGCTGGGACAGACTGTTCGAAGTGAGCTCGTGATCCGAGGCGACATGGCGACCAACCAACAGCGCAGACGCCACGTGCGGTGCTTCACGACTTGGCACCACGCCCACCACGTGAGCTTCCGGCCTGCGCAGATTTTCCAGCTCGTGGGCGACGCGTACAACCGGGTCGAGTGGCGCTTCTGTGCTGTTGATCTGCCGGCGCCATCCCTCACCCGGGTGCGTGTCCACCTTGTGGACATCGAGACGAATGAGCTCGTGGGCTCGTGGCTGCTCCACATCTCGCTGGGCCGTCCAGCCATCACCAAGTCGTATGAGCTGGAGCTGCCGCCTCGCCAGGCTGCTCAGAAGAAGATCGCGTACGCTAACCCGTGGGACCAGCCACAGACCATCGTGCTTCGCTCCAGCGATCCGACACGCCTGCGTCCTCGCGATAGCGTGCTCCAGATCCCACCGCAGGGCCAAATCTTCCTTCGGCTCACGTTTCCTGTGTGCGTAGCGAGCGACCGCGAATCCGCGCGCCCGGACGAAAGCGAGCTGCTGCTCTTCGTGAACGACCAGCGAACCGAGCAGAATGAAGAGTGTCTACGATTTCAAGTGCGCTACAACTACTAAAAAAGGGGGAGCACTGGCGTCGCAGTACTTAAATCTAGGTGTTGATGAGCTTCTCGGCCATGGACAGCTGCGCCTGCGTGAGTCCCGACAGGTACGACACCATGAGCAGGTCCTGGAGACCGGCGTTGAAGATCTGGTCGAACTGGTCCGCGCGGATGAGCGGAATGGACGCCAGCGCGTCGGCGATTTCGCGACCGACCTTTGCGTCAGCAGGCGCCTTGCCCGCAACAACGTCGCCCACAAAGGCGCTCGCGCCGTCCAGACACTCGTACAGCTTGGCGATCGAAGCCTCCAGCGCCTCGAGCTCCGTCGGCAGCGACTTCTTGGCGGTCTCGGCCGCTGGCGTCATGGCGTTCACTATACAAAAAAACATCTCCATCAGATATACGTTTGATTCTGTGCCCACAGTGAGTAGTCCAGTACGTACGGGCAATGGCCTCTGGCTCGGTGACCTTCTGCGTGACCTGGATCTGCTTGAACTGGTTCACGAGCGCGTTGTCCACGAGCTCCAGTGGAGAGCTCACAAAGGCCGAGACCTGGAGGCTGTCGGCACTGAGGCTCGTGTCCACCACGAGGTGCACGGGCATCTCACAGACCGAGCCGTAGAACTCGTGGATGAGACACGAGTGGTCGTCCAGCAGCTTGTCGCTGGAGGTGGCGTACCAGCCCACGATGACCTCGTGCTCGTTCACGCGCTGGTGGAGCTCGTACATCTGCGTGTGGTAGTCCTTGCCCACGGCCACTTCGTCGCCGTTCTCGAGGTGCGGCACGGCGAAGCTGTTGGTGATCTCAGCGACGCCATTCTCCACGCGGCCCAGCAGCGTGCCGATCACGCGCGTCTGCTCGTCCGAGCGGCGCAGCGCGCGGTCCAGGATCTGGAAGATCACCACCGGATGGACCTTGGTCTCGTACACGGCCTCCGTGCCCAGGATGAGGTTGTTCACAGGCGCCATTTTCAACGGGAAGTGCTGCGATCTCACTGCTTGTTGGGAATGGGGGCAATTGCATGGGGAGCCAACACCAGCTCAGATGGATGGAGCCGCTGGCGTGTCCGGATACGCGGGCTCAGTATACGCGCAACGTATACACGCCCACGCCACAACATATATAGCCAATGGAAGGGTACAGAGATAGCGATCACCCAATCAGATGCCAGTACGAATGATGGTCGTCAATATGCGGCTCAGTGGCCCAGTCACAGAAAATCCAACAATTGCGGCAATGGCGATGGCGATGCGCGCGATGGCGCGGCGTGTGCAGCGCGCTGCCGCGGCTGCTGGCAGCTCCCAGGCGATTCTTCTTACGAGCGTGAGTGCGGTGAACGCGTCGACTACTCGTGGCGTTGCAACGGCGTCTGGAAACGCACAGGTCGCTTCGTTTCATGCCAAGAGCTCTTCGCGAATTAACACGACGGCCGTGGCCATCGCCGCTATTGCGGTGGCGGCGGTCGCTGGCACTGCGCACTGCGCGGCCGGCAATGAACCAGTGCAAGTTGAGACCAAGGAGAACCCGATCCAGCACGTGGCGGCGCTGCTGCGCCTGTACGATGAGATCGACAAGAACATGGAGGTGCTGGCGGGCCGCCTGCTGGAAGATCTGCAGAAGCGCGTGGAAAAGGAGAAGGAGCAGAACGACGGCAAGCTGCAGCTCTCGTCCGAGCAGATCGCATTGAGCATGAGCATTGAGTTCGAGTCGACGCTCGAGAAAGTTCAGGACGCTGTGTTCCGCAACAACTACGTGACCAAGGACCAGGTGCGCGAGGCGCTGCAGCGTCTGACCAAGGGCGAGCTGCGCGGAGGCGGCCCGAAGGGACAGCTCACGGTACAGGAGGCGGAGGCTATTGAAGGATACGTCAAGCGCCTCGAGCGTCTGCGCTGGAAGGTCACGGGCTCGCGTGAGCCGCTCATCAACACCCACAACAAACCGGTCTGTACGTTCACTAAACAGCCTTTTGATGCACTCGACTCACACGGTTGTTGATGCGCAGCTTGTGAAGGGTGAGAAGCCGACAATCCCACTGGAGACCGTGGTGCAGATCATGGAGAAGCTCATTCCGCAGCTCACGAGCGAGATGGAGACGATCGTGAAGGACGTCCGCGGCTCCAACGGAGATCTTTCGGCGCTGCAGCAGCACCAGCTCATCGCCTCGCAGTACATCAAGCGCTCGGGAGAGCTCACGGAGAAGCTGTGCAGCGAGCGTCAGCTGGACTTGAGTGCGTTCCAGGCCGCGCTCATCTTCTACCACGACGATCCGCTGTTCGAGAAGGCGCTCGCGCGGTTATCCGCTGACCAGCAGCGCAGGTACGAGGAGATTTGGATGCTTTTTGGTTTGGCTCGGGCTGTCCAACTGACGCCGATGCTTGTGTTTGTTGTTGTTGTGGTGGTGGGGATTATTGGTACTACTTCTTCGCTACGACTGGCTGGCTATCCGACTATTCGACTATTCCTACGACTTCCTACTGCTACTTCTCCGTTCTTCTTCGACCAGATTCGCCGCGCTGGGCCTGTGAGCGGCTCAAGTGAGCTTCGCTTCACGCGACCGAGCGACTGGCGTTTACTAATACACTTGTCTTCATCTCCGTCCATTGTCTTCTTCTTCTCCTTCTTCTTCTTCTTCTCGTCTTCATCTGCTGTGGCTAGTTCACACTCGGTTCATTTAGTTTACACGCGCTTGGACATGGCCTTGATCAGCTCCGGCGTGACCACCACGCGGCGCTGCATGGATGACGTCGTCAGCGGCACGCGGGCACCGAAGCCCCGCGCACGCATCGCGATCCGGCCGCGCGCGCTGGCCAATCCGCACGAAAGCGGCGGCAGCGTCGCCGTCGGTGGCGACGATACGCCGCTGGTCGCTGGACGGCGCGCTCCCCCGAGAGGTCCCCCGAGAGATCCCCCGCGTCCGCGATGGCCGGCGCTGAGTTTGTTCTTGGTGAGCAGGTATCCCCACAGCTTGCAGACCTTGCATTCGCTGGAGGAATCGGAGGGCGTGGAACCCGATGGATTCGCGCAGTCGTGGGTCGCGTAGGTTCTCATGAGTCGTCTCGTGGCGTGGCACAGCGAGCTGCCGCACGCGTCGCCGGCCACGCAGTGCATGACGTGGTCGAGGCCGCGCTGAAACGACGCGAGGCGCGCGTCCCACTGCTGGCGCTGCACCGCCCTCGCAGCCGCCGCGTCCGGTCCTCCTGCGGCATACTGCGGCTGCTGCTGGGGCGGACAATAGGACGCACGGGCGGCGGCGGCTTCTTCCGCGTGGGCAAAGGAGGCGCGAGCAGTCGGCTGCATGGAGGACAGAGAGGCGGAGGGAGGGAGCGTGAAGCGTGGAGCTACAGAGGGCGTTGGTGTGGTGGGATATGGGAATGAGATCTCCAAATCGCAAGTGGCTCGCTAGTCAACACTCGCTACGGTTGTACTGTATGAATAGCGGACGAGAGAAGACGAGCGATCATGCAAACACAATCGAGACGCAGCGGCCCGCTGCATGCTCAGCGAGAAAGTCCACACAGCGACGAAGAAGAACCCAGAGACGCACAGAAACACACACAGCGAATTTGGATTGGGGAGCTCCTCGAGCTTCGAGAAGCTCACTCCGAGAACACGTCACGTGGTGGCAAGGCAGACAGGCGAGCCGCAGCAGGAACGTTCACGGAAGCTTCTGATGGGATCATACTGTAGCAGAGGGGAACATATTGCATTTGGGAGGTAAACCCGTGTTGAATGCTTTGATTCCTATGTAAACGCATTAAAATTCGAGAATAAATCATTCAAGTGGGGATTTAAAACATGGATAGATACAGGTGTGGGTTGAATGCGTTCGTTTTCTTGCCGAAACTCAGAAACGCAAGGGGTGCGGTTGGTGAAAGGATCGAGAATACCTCGTTTTACAAACTCTTGGACGCCTTCATCCAAGATCTTCAAGCTACAATGTGAATTATTGGCCCCTCTAAACCCAGGTTATTTGTGTGATTTCCTAATGCGCAATCACCATTCGTCCACAACGTCAACCGGCCCGCGGAAAAAGCCCCTGGCGCCAGGAGCTCCTTCGCCGCTGCGCACTGCCCTCATGCCAATGCACTGCTGGATGCAGGTCTCTGGGTTGGGATTACCAACCCAGGGGCGCTGTATGTTCGGTACCGGTACCCCTCTGTGGCTCGAGTATTCGCGCTCGAGGCACGAGGGACTGGGGATCTCATGGGCGATACGCTCGCTGAGGCAGCGGACGAGAAGAAGCCCCGCGTCTCCTGTGGGTCTGCGGTTGGATGAGGTGGTGCAGCGAAGGCGCTGCAATTTCTTGCGGTGGGATGCGTGTGGGAGTGCGATCGTGGGCCATTGGGATGATATGATGTTGCTGTATACAATTCGGGGGCCTGGTAGGCGGATCTCTACGGCTGCTACTGCTAGTGCTGGACGCCGACACGCTACGATGCTGGAACTACTAGAACGGGGTGTCTCCTACTGATTTAAATGGCTCGGGGAGTCGGCAAAGTACGTCTGCAGGATGAACGCGCGTGAGAGCAGCGGGTCGATCTCGTCTTCGATCCAGTCCTTGGTCGGCAAGTGCTGCAGGAATAGCACGAGGTCCTGGAACTCGAGCGTCTTGAGTTTCTCCCCGAAGGTCATCAAGATGGCGGCGCACACGTAGACGTGGAAGCTCTCGAAGCCGTTGTCTTCGCAGAGATACGTGTCCCAGAGCCGGATGATCGCGTTCAGCGGCAGCTCACGCATGAGCAGACAGTTCATCCAGCGGAACGCGAACTGAACAAACTGCACGCTCTCGCGCTCGACGATGTGCTTGAACAGCTCGCCGTCGCAACGGTGAACCAGCTCCTGCATGCGGTGCACCATGCGCTGCAAGCCGGGCTGCGCGAACGTGTAGTGGTCCTGGATGCCGTCCAGCAGCTTGGTCAGACACCAGTAGATGTCGGCTTCCACAGCCTCCAAGTGCACGTCCGAGACAACGCTGAGATCGCCGTACTGTGGATCATCTATAGGAATACGTGAGGTGAGAGACTAGAGGGTAGGAGCATGGAAACTAGAGCCCAACACAAAAAAAGCGTACCCATGAAGGGTGATAAGAACACGACCAGGAAGGGCGTGAGCAGGTCGTTGATACCCTGGACGTAGCCGCTGGCAGGATGGCGGATGGCCCACGTGTACAGCACGCGCTCCATGCACTGCAGTCAAAGATATATATAGATAGTGTCAATCTTCTGAGAGTCGACAGTCAGCAGCACCGCACGGCAGTCAGTCAGTTCGCACCTGGTGGATCCGTTCCTCTTGAAACAGCTTCACCTCGGCGTTTGTGCGAGGGATATCGACCAAAATCTGCCGCAGGGTCGTCTGCTCTTTCACCCCGCGGTCCGTGTCCGGGATGTAGTAGTACTGCTGCAGCAGTTCCTTATACTCTTGTCGCTTGCGCTCGAGCATGGGCTCTCTCCGCTCTTCTTTCGACGGCATGTAGCCCTGTCACCCATTCATTCAAACGCGTTAGAGTCCGACTCACCATGCAGTCGAATCTCGTACTTATACCACGAGTAACGTACCAGCAATATCCGCCATGCGCTCGGCCGATGCTCATACGGGATGCCGCCCCAGCTGAGCTGTCGCAGCTTATCCAGATCCACTGTGTCGGCACGCAGCAGCGCACTAAATTGCTCGCATCGATGGTTTCCCGATGCATTCCGTGACGCTGGACGCGACGTTGGACGTGATGATGGAGGTGTGGATGTACCTGTGGACGCACTGTGGACGTCCAGTGACTTGGATCCGATGGATAGCTGCTCCATATTCGAGGACGAGTCGTCATCGTGCTCACTGCCCTGTGAAGATGTCTCGGCCACTGGCATTCGCGTGACGCCACCATTCGGAGACGAGATTTTCCGAGGCGGCGCGGGCGGCGGCGTGGCCCACACAGGCGGCAATTGACCAGCACAAACCTGCTTCACGGATCCTGGTAAGGCTTGCTGCTTGTTCACGCCCTTGGCGGCACGGGAAAAGAAACCTGTGGACGACGCCGTGCCTCCCGCGGGCTTGTCTTTCTTTTTAGAGAACTTGTGCAGCGCATTGCGGAACGGATTCGACGACGTCGGAGGCGACGCGCTGAGCTGCTCACGCACAGAACAGAGTCATCTTAGTTACTGTATCATTGGCGGACAGGACATTAGTTGTCCACAATACGTACCGCTTCGTCTGTTGCCATGATGCCACCCGTGTCGGACGAGCTCATGTGCGGCGCTGTCCTGCTCCTAACAGCTCACTACTGTACAAGATGCGTACGCGCAGAGGAAGCTGGTTCAGTGGGATGCGGATGAAGGCGGATGCACCCAGGAGAAGGGAGACGCCACGTACACGCGCTCACAGCGGCGTGGTGCGCTGGCGACTCGCGATTGGGATGCGATGGGTGCCTTCGCTTCCTCACACAAAAAAAGCTCCCCACAAAGTCGGGCTCAGTTTCAGTTCCGATGCAGCTGAATCTAAGGTAGTACCACATAATGTTACGAAATAGTGTGGTACACGTAAAATGAGGGCGAGAACTTCAACTTGTCACCAGCAGAGGGGAAATCCGCCATTCCGAGCGAGCAGAGGAAACGAACGGGAAAGCAACTCGAAAGGTGGGGAAACATGCGCGTGAATATGTGGATTTTGGATGCGATGGAGATCGATATGGAGGCTGAAGAAACGTCTGTGTGGATGTGGGCAGCAGACGCATCAAGGGGCGAGGGAACGGCGCGCGAATGATGGGCGAATTGAAGCAGCTACACGTAGGGGAAACGCCCTCGCCGGAGAAGAAACGGCAGCGGTTGGAGAGCGATGGCGGAAAGCGAGAGGCGCATGCGGAGGTCAGCAACGCACGGGGGACCATGTCGGCACAGAAGATGCTTCCATTTGTGTCCCCTGAGCGACTCCCCAGAGGGCGCGTGCAGCCCGAGTCAGTGCTTCAGTCCAAGCGCCATCAGCACACGTTGATGCGCAGTCCGCTGGAAGTGCGCGCTACGGGACGACAGGCGCGCAGCTCCAGCCTTCCATCATCAGTGCAAGGTCACGTGACGCTCACGCGGAAGAAGGTGCGCGCGTCGATCAGCGGTGAGTGCTTTGATCTAAATCACGGCGACTAGCGACACCGAAAACAGAAGCCAAGTAACTAACTCCATGGGATGCTGCGATTTTAGCTCAGAAGGCCGATGCACTGCGACAACTGGAGCGACAATACCTGGCGTTACGTGAGAAGATCGTTGTGGAAATCAAAGAAGCTGAGGAGCAGTTGCAAGTGCTGCACCAGGTAAGTAGAGCTTTCCAACGGCCTTCGAGGATGGAGGATGGAGCCACGCTTCGTTGGCCATCTCTCAATGGAAACCCACGAAACTGATGCCGTGAGAACCTGCGAACATTGCATCTGTGCAGGTGAACGAGAGCATCAACGACAAGGCGGAACGCAAGCTCCAGGCTTTAACCGAGGTGCGTGCTGGTGCTTTGGCTAATAGCCTGGAGATGTATCCATCGCCGTGTCCACAACGTTGCTGACATTGCTGAATTCCTGTCTTCCTGACACACGCAGCTGGCGGCTTCGGAAATCACGTGAGTCGCTTGTCGTGAGATGAGATATTCCAGTCAGCACTGATCGTGGTTTTGATTGTGATTCTCATGAACATCAGCAAGATTGAGAAGGCCCGCGCAGCCGCCATGAGCTCCACAGCGCAGCTCTACGCGAAGGAGAAGCAGAAGGTTCTCCAGCGCTTCGACTCGGAGATCGATGCGCTCGCCGTCTGAGGACAGGATTGATGTTGCATGCTAAGTGTCGGTGCTCGTTGATTGATGTTGCTGTTTGATCCATTATATCCATCATTCTGGCTTTCGAATCTCGTCAACCCAGAGCTGCAACACTGGAGAAGTTCTCCAGTGTTGCAGCTCGGGTCACCCGCAGCTCCTTCTGTTCGTGTTGTTGCGGTGTCGTGAGAGCATCATGGATTCGGGTCGCGGGAATCCGAGGTGAAATTCTCTGAGAATTACTCAGTTGAACATGCGGCAGAGCAAGTGCCGACAGTCATTTCCAAGCCAACTTCCATCAGTGCATCAGATGCTGCACATCTGATGCCGGGGAGCCAATCAGTGCACAACAGCACAACACAAATGTCAGGTTCGTCCGAGGTCATCCCTCTCGCAGACTGGAAAAATCTTCTGCTCCTCAGTGAGAGGCACGCAAGTGCCAGGCGCCGTTTCCGGATCGTACCGTATCTAACGTCCGAGCCTCAGGAGGGATAGGGTATGTGCCCGCACCGTTTGAGTGGGTTGAAAATCACCCAAAGGGTTCAAAATTGCCCTAGCCCGTGGTGTTTGCCGTCTGATCGTGGTTAAGACAGGTCTAAAGCACCTGGTGTGCAAAAGTCGGACGGGCAGCATCCAGTCATTTTATCCCACAGAAATCCCAAGCTTTGACAGCGATCTTTCTCGATCTTTCGCTCGAGACCACAACTCTGCCCAGAAAAACCTCACAGGGTTAGGGCTGTACCATCCTGCACTTTCCTGCTGGCCTTGCGTGATTCGCGGGCGTGTGCTCCCTGGCGGTTGAGGTTTTGGCATCAGCCCAAATGAATTTGGAAAAAAGCAGTCGGACGCCCTTTGTTGCCGCCGTGCCTTTCAGAGCCAGGCCCCTTCCCCTTTCCAGGGACCGGACCGAGTGAGAGGCAACGCCGCCCGCAACTCGACGAAGCTCAGTACACAAACAACCAGGAAACGAGAGCAAGCACACACCAGAGCAGCCTCGGGGTATGTAGCCGAAGCTTGATTGATGGAGCTTGTTCCATGGAAGTCCTCTCTCTGATGGACGGATGGAGCTTGATCGATGGATAAAGTGAACGATTGATTGACCACGTTCCTTCCTTCCTTCCATCTCCCACAGACCCCCCCCCACACGCATTATCCCCACCCCAGACAGCCATGACAGACTTCATTCGGAATATCCTCGTGAACGCGACGGTGAACGCCGCGACCGCCGCCGCCTCCTCCGCTGCGTGCACGGAGGCCGCCGTGAAGGCCGAGATGAACAAGCCCATCCACCAGATCCAGATCCCCGCCGCCACCGTCGCTGTCTCCAGCACGAACGAGTGCGCGCTGCCCGTGGAGAAGCAGCGGTTGATCAAGATGGAGATGCCAGAAACTACGACACCAATGGCCCCAGTGACCCCACTGACGAGTGACGCCGGCAAGGCGCAGCGTGCGATGCGACGCGACGTGGTGAACGCGCGCCGCGACAAGCGCAAGGCGATGGCGCAGAGCGTGACGCCATCGTCGTCGGTGCCGTCGTCGCCCTCGTGTATGGAGATGACGTCGTGCGGCGGCTCGTCGTCGGACTCGGAGGACGAGATGGAGGACAAGAGCAAGAAGATGAAGACGAGCATGACGTCGTCGCTCGCGGTCGTGGGCGGTCTGGCGGTGTCCGAGAGTCTGAAGAAGCCGAGCCTGTCGTCGAGCATGCCGCCCACTCCGGGTCTGTTGTTCACGCCGGAGATTGACGCTGCTGGAGAGGAGCGTCTCCGCGCGATGGAAGCGCAGCTGGAGACGCTGGACCCGGACTCGAAGGAGGCCAAGAAGAAGCGCCGTCTGATCCGCAACCGCATGTCGGCGCAGCTCCACCGCGAGCGCAAGAAGGCGTACGTTGGCCAGTTGGAAGACCAGCTTCTGGAGAAGGACCGTGAGCTCAAGCTGCTGCAGGAGAAGATGGCCAAGATGATGGAAGACTCGGAGAAGCTCAAGACGGAGGTCGAGAAGACCAAGACGCTGGCGCAGACTACAACCAACACGCCCCAGCCAGCTACGGCTCTGAAGCCAACGCCTGCTGCTGCGAAGACCACGCCAGTCCAGAAGCCGGCGGTGAGAAAGGCGGACGAGGAGGTGGTGATCAAGGAGGAGCCACAAAGCTGGGACTCGCCGTGGCCGCTGGATGCCGCCGAGACCTGGGACCTCCACGGTCTTGAGGACTCGGAGATGGCCGACCTGGAGACGGCAGATCTGCTGCGTGACTTTGACGATCCGTTTGCCGGTCTTGGTGGTGCCGAGTACGCTGATCTGTGCAAGCCGATCCACGAGATCCACGCTGCGAAGAAGAACCTCGCGATGATGGCGGCCGTGATGTTTTCTGTGAGCTTCTTCGGTAACAGCCCGTCGTTCTACAACGTGACGCCCGGCTCGAGCTTCTCGTCGACTTTTGGTGCTCAGCCACCAAAGGAGTTTTCGCAGATGAGCATTGCCTCGCGCATCGTCGCGTGTCTGGAGAAGTCGTCCTGGAAGGAGTTCCGCGACGTGTCGTCATGGCTCTCGGCGCGCACAGCGGACGCTGCGCAGGAGAAGCAGGATGCGGAGAAGGCCGATGAGACGGACGATGAAGATGCTGGTGTTGTGCCGTCGGTGGCGTCGCCATCAGCGGCTTCGGACGTGACGGACACGACCGGCTCGTCGTGCGGCTCGCCAGCCAGCATCATTGACGACTGCCTGGACGATGCGGCCATGACGGAGACCGACTTGATTGACGAGTTTGAGTACCCAGTAGAAGACCCGTTCGGCGCCGGCGCTGGTGCGGACTGGCTCGTGGACGAGCACGACCTGAACAAGGACAAGCACACAAAGGAGGATTTCTTTCTGTCGGACTTTGTGATGAGCGAAGAGCCCCAGCAGCAGCTCCAGCAGCAGCCAGCAGCGTCGACCAAGTCGTCGCTGTCGTCGCGTCTGTACGAGTCGCTCACGGCGCTGTGGCGCGAGAAGAACCAGGTGCTGCTGACGGTCCGCAACGACAAGCAGCAGGTGCTGCAGCGGTCGATCGCCGACATGAGCACGATCCGTGAAGGCCTGCAGTCGGGCAACTTCTTCACCAAGGTGTTTGGCGATAACACGAACCCACAGTCGACGCAGGAAGACCAGTCGGTGACGTTTCTGTACCCGATGAGCGCGTTCGCGTCGGATGCCAAGCCGCTGATCGCTGAGAACTCTAGAGCGAGTGACACTACTGCTGCGGCCGTGGATCCCGTGTTTCTGGAGGTCTCGTGCCAGATGAATGGGGCAGTGGCGGCCGCGCAGATGTGAAAGCGCGTGGTGTAGGTGGCAGGTGTCTTAGAGTGGCGTGAGCTAGATGATGGCGTCGGCGGCGAGAGGGCGGTGCGGCGCAGCGTGGTTTCTTCCTATTTTTTCCTTATCTATGGCGCGTGATGGCGCGCGCAAATTTCAAAACCGTACAAGCAAACTATAGTGTGTGTTTCCATTTTGTGTCTTGTTGGGAAGGACTGTCATCCAGGTGACAGCCCAGTCACCACGCCTGGGACTGCTATTCCTGCAACACGTGGAATTGTGGAGCCATATCCATGTCGCTGCTGAGTGGAGGAGGTCTTTGAAGTACTACCTTCAGTTTTGTATTGGATGGAAGGCAATGACCAGTACGGGACATGTTGGGTCCTGCGAATCTCGCGGAAAGGACCTCTGGGGTTGTGTACTTTCTCGATGGATACCGGACCGGGACTGTATCAACAGACACTGGCAGCACACTGGCAAAGTCACAGGCTACTGTAGTCAAAGAATAGGAGGAAGAGATAGCCATCGCCGAAGCGGAATTGGTGGGTGGGCAAAATATTCAATACTAAATACTCCACGCTATGGTGCTAGTGTGGTGGTGGTGGTGGGGGTGGTACGGGAACCATACATAACTGCCGAAGAGGCAGGTGAGGAGACAGACACCAGAGGCCTGACGCTGGTCGCTGGGGCGGGTTGCCCCCACTACTTGGTCGCCTTAGCCGCGTTCATCTTGGCGGCCTTCTTCTTCATCTTCTTGGCCTTCTTCTTCAGGTTGCGCCGCTTTGCCTGGACAGTCGTGGCCTTCTTCGTGGGCTTTGGAGCCTTCTTCGGCTTGATCGCCTGGAGCTTGGTCTCCTTCACGTCCTTCTCCACTGTGTTGACCGACACGTGGAGCTTCTCACTGTTGGCCACGAGCGTGGAGGCTTCGGCGGCAGCAACTGGAGCGACTGGGCCAGCGGGATCCTCATCGTGGTCGTTCTCATCGGCGAAATCAATCGACGCCGGGAGCCCCACAGTGTGGAGCTCGACCGGCACCAAGATCTCAGCCGAGAGATCGACTGTCGAGAGGTCATCCTGCTGCTGCTCTTCCTCTTCCACTGGGACTGGCACACTGACCGCACTATCGACTGGCGCTTCGACTTGCTCTTCATCCACGTGGGCGGTCGCTGCCGTCACGAGCTGTGCCTGGCGCTGGTGCTGGCGCTGGCTGCGCGTGTCTCCTTGGCCATGGCAGCCATTTCGCGCTGCTCGTCCTCTTCCTCCCATGACTGGACCATGGCTCGCTCCTCAAACAGCGCCTCCGTCTGCTTGAACTTGGCCGCTTCCATCGCCGCCTGG
>JAADXI010000181.1:0-34703 GCA_023337615.1 Pythium brachiatum | reverse complement strand
GTCGGTGGTGTCGTTCAAAGTGGATGGTGTGACGAATCCTGGCGCGTTGACGAAGACGGGCGACTTTGCGCTGGTGAGCATGGACAGCTCGCGTCGCGTGTACCAGAATGCGGCGGCCATCACTGGCGTGCAGATCAGCAGCACTGCGTTTGTGAGCGTGGACATGAAGATGGGTACAGTTGAGGCTGCTGTGAGCGCCTCGCCAGCTTTCGAAATCGCTACTCAGTTTCAAATACCGAGCGCGGGGAAGATCGTGATCCGCTTTCCCGATGAGTACTGGGTAACGAACGGAATGAGATTGTTTGAGAATGGCGGGGCTTTTACAGTGGCTGCGACATCAAGCCTCGCGACGAATCAGATTGTGGCTTTCACTGTGTCCGCTGCGATCCCGGCGGGTGCGTACACCATCGTGGTTGACAAGATCCGCAACCCAGGTGAGCCCCACGACGGCCAAGATATTTTTTGTATGATTTACCGCTAATGTCGCTTTGCCTATTGATATCAGGCGTGATCACCACTGGATCGTTCGAAATCTACACGGCAGATCCGTTCGGGCGAGCGATTGAAACAGGCGTCGTGCCCGGTGTTACCACAACCGCGGGTGCAATCCTGGACGCACGAATGACGGCTCTCAATCCCCACCCTGGCATTGCTTCAAACGTCCAGCTCACGTTCACGTCACCAGCCGCGCTAGTGGACGATACGCTCGTATACGTGTCACTCGCGACGAGCGACTACAGCTTCGCGGTGGCAAACCCGTCGGTTGTCGTCACCTCTCCGACTGGAATGTCGGCGTCAATCCGGTGGGATTCACCAAACACAGCTTTTGTGGTTCTTCTCTCCAGTCCAAACGTGGTCCCAGAAGGCGCCAACATCGACATGACGATCACTGCACTCAATATGCCGCCATCAATCCGCGATGCGACAACCTCAGCAACAATCCAGACTTGGGACTCTGCCGGCTTACGCCTCGACGGCCCAAGCACACTGACTATTGATGCTGTTACCGCCGTGACGACACTGCCGGTGACATGGCTAAGCAAGTTCGCGCATCCGGGGATCACGACAAGCGTCACGATAACGTTTGACACAAACGGAGCCCTCCCTGCAGGAGGACTCATCAAGATCCAACTACCGGCCGACGATTTCTCAGCAGTCACGTATCCAACGCCAACTGTGTCCTTCACCAACCCAGCCGCACCCAGAGCGACCGTACAATGGGATCCAGCGACGTTCGTGTTGTTGCTCACACTAGACGATCCGCCCTCGGCTGGGATCGCCCCCTACTCCACTGGCGTTCAAATCACGCTCGCGAGCTTGGATACCCCAGCTTCTATCCGTGGTGCTGGGCGTGGTTTCGCGCGGCTCTCAACGCTTGATCCCGACGGAAGTCTGATCGATGGTCCGTGCGTGATCACGTTGGACGACATTACTGCGGGGCCAATCCTGGGTAGTCGCATGTGGGAGCCGACTGTATCTCACCCTGGGGTCACCAGTGACCAGACGATTTCGTTATTTTTGAGCGGAAAGCTTCCTCTCGGCAGTCAGCTTGAGTTTGTGCTACCAGATACGAAGTGGTCAGTCGCGAATGGAGCTACGACAGCGGTCTTCTTCCAGCCAGCGATTGGTGAAGTCGGTATCGTTGATTGGGATGCCGGAACCTCCCTCTTGAAAGTGAAGTTGGGTGGAGCGACGCCGATTCCTGCGTATTCGCTCATCACGTTGACCATCTTACGAGTCAGCAACCCACCCACGGAAACGGGAATCACGGCAGCCGTGCTAACAACGCGTGGTGCTGATGGCGGGATCGTCGATGGACCAGACACGATCATCATACAAGTAATCAGTCGCGGGGCGTTTACAGGCGCAAAAAAGCTCTTTCCAACAAGCACTGCGAGTGCAAGCATGGCGAGCAAACAGGTTTTGTCTCTCACTCTGAGTGGCGCTCTTCCCAGTGGCAGCTTTCTCACAATCGACTTTCCAGCTTCCGGATGGAGAGCAGTAACAGATACCATCTCAGCCTCCTTTCTGACACCTGGGTCAGGCGTGACTGTGTCAAGTTCCGATTGGTCTCCTCTTGATCGGCGTCTAGTGATCGAGACAAATGGAGATCTAGCGGAGGCTTCGGCCATTGAGCTGGAGTTTGATGGCTTCATCAACCCGTACGACGTCGAGTCCTCGGGTAATGCCGCCTTTCTCCTCGTCCGGAGTACGCTCGCTGATGCGGGGATCGTGGACGAGTCGCCTGACATTGCAATTAACAAAATCATTGCTGAAGATCTGGGAACGAGCGCAACGTGGACATCCTCCGTTCCGACACCAGGAGTGACATCTACTCAGACACTGAATCTCATCAGTGGAGGTCAAGTGGAAGCAGGTGCGAAGATATGTGTCGCACTACTTGTCGATAGTACGTGGTCCGTGCTCCACACTGCAACGGCCACCCTCACAAC
Organism: Pythium brachiatum; assembly: GCA_023337615.1. NCBI lineage: Eukaryota > Oomycota > Peronosporomycetes > Pythiales > Pythiaceae > Pythium > Pythium brachiatum. Next base: position 32,250 of record JAADXI010000181.1, on the reverse strand, counting down.
AAGTGCTGGAGTGTCTGAGATGGGCCTCGAGTGGACTCCTTCATCGCAGACACTCTGTCTGACGTTTACCGTTGCGAATCTTCAGACAACGTCTCTAGCCATTGGAGTCACCGACATTCGCTCCCCAGTATCAGAGCGCGCTGAAGGCACGGCAGCGTACTCCATTTACGGCCATCTTGGTGGATTGGTGAATGTAGGAGGCATGAAGATCAACGCCATTACGCGTGGAGCTCTGAGTGGAGAGCGGCTGTGGCAGAGTGCCCTGTTTTCACCAGGGCCTGTGGCGTCACAAGAAACCACGGCGACGCTGTCATTCACGTCAACAGGGCAGATCACACCGCGCGGCAAAATCATCCTCCAGTTGCCACTAGAGTGGCAGCTTCCAGCAAGTGGCTGTACAGCGGAGTTCATCAAACCGACCGTTCTAGGTGCAGCAACGTGCTTCCAGAATACTCTCTCCATCGTCATGTCGGACACAGTCAATGAGTACACGGAAGTCAAGGTGCTGATCCGAGGTGTCGTGAACCCAGCAACAGTTCTTCCAGCCGGTGTTGCCTTCGCTCAAACAATTGCGGCTGATGGAGGCGTGGTTGATGAATCGTCGACGGTCTCCACTGGAGCAATTGAGTCGGCTCTTCTCGATATTGCCAATGTAGCTGATGGGGATACTCGGGTCGCAGTCGTGGACGTCAAGAAGACCTTTTTGTTCCAAGGACTCTCCGTTGGCGCTAACGATGCCGTCAAGTTTGTTGATGCAAGTACCACGAGCGACGCCAACTGCGGGAGTGCAACAACTGGTATCTCGGATCTTGGCGGTTTAAACATCGCAAATCTTGGTGCAGATCACACCGTCGATCTGAAGTTCACGCAGTCCTCGTTTGACGGCCGAGCATTCGCGCTTTGCTATAAGTTTGGCACGAACCCCTTCAAGTTGTATCCCAACTTCGCGTTCACGGTCAAGGAAGTGACTTCGTTGAGCGTCTCGGTTGGTGACGTCGGCATCGCAGTCGCTAACTATGCCAAGACCTGGACGTTCCATGGCCGTGGGCTTGCTCCAGGAGATCGCGTGCGATGGATTGATGCGACGGGTGTGGATGATGCAGTAGCCCAGGGCACGCCGCCGGATTGCTCCGACACGACAACGCTGGCTCGTCTTGTTGCGCCTTTAGGGACAGCTCTCAGCCCAAACGAGGATGAAAACACGCGAGAAGTTTCCGCGTTCAGCGATGCAGTCTTTATGTTTTCGGCTGACGAGAATGCTGGCAAGACTTTCTATCTGTGCTACAGCTTTGGCCACGAACCATTCAGGATCTACACCAAGATGGCCATCGATGTGAGGCACGTGAGAAGTATTCAAGCCATGTCATGGGGAAGTGACACCGTGGCGGTGGTCGATTATGCAAAACCGTTTTCGTTCGTGGGAGACGGACTCTTGATGAACGACCGCATTTACTTTATCGAAGATGGGCCTGTAACTTCGTGCGCTCCGAGCTCCGCCGACCGCACGCTTCAGCTTGAGCACACTATCAACGACCAATCCCAGTTCGTGTTGTTCCTCACGGCTACATCCGATACTCAAGTCAATTTCGCACAGTCCGCAGCAGGGACGAAGGCGATGCTCTGCTACCAGTTTGAGTCGGAACCGTACCAGCTCTACCGTGATATCCAGCTCGACATCAACATGGTGACGACTTTCACGGGCATGCGAGGCTCCCCACAACTAGCAGTCGCTAGCGTTCCGGAGCCGTTGACTTTCCAGGGCTACGGACTAGCCGAAGGAGACGAAGTGCGCTGGATCTACAACGCAGAGGAGGCATGCGACAGTCATTTGGCGACGTTGATCGAGCCTGACACGCTGTCGCCTATCGATACGCTTGCGGTGGATACGACCCAATCAGCATCGTTCAACTTCTCTGTTGCCCAGTCCGACTACCATCCAGTGCTTTGCTACAAGTTTGGCATCGAGAAATTCAAACTCTACACCAACTTGGACCTCAAGATCGGAACGCTCATCACGAAAACCACGGCAGTTGGGTCGAGAGAAGTGGCTGTCGTTGGCGCGCGCAAAGCCTTCAGGCTGTACGGGACCTACCTCGCCGAAAACGACCGTGTCTCCTGGACCAGGAACCCACTCGATCCGACGTGCAAGGAGCCATCGCTTCTAGTTCGTGACCCGACAACTCAAGACAGTGCTTACGTGAGCTACGTGACAGTCCGCAGCGAGTTCGCAGTGGCCTTTGCTCCCCTGATGTCGGGGAATCGCGTGTACTTGTGCTATGGCTTCGGCACAGAGCCCTTCAAAGTGTATCGTGACCTGTTTGTCGACGTTAAAAGTGTGCTCAACATGCGTACACTGCGTGGGACCAACGGCGTCGCTGTCTCTGGTGCCTTGAAGCCGTTTTTGTTCGAAGGAGACGGTGTTGCAACGGGCGACTACGCCAAGTTTGTCGATAAATCGAACACCGACTGCTCTGCTCCCGGCATCTCCCTCATGAATCTCCAGAAAGAGTTTGACGATACCAGCGAGAACGCTGTGTACGTGTACGAGAACATCCCAGACGTCACTGTCGGCAGCTTCCAGTTCGGCTCAGACCGCGCGACTGCTGGACTCGATCGCGTGCTGTGCTATCGGTTCGGCACGGAGAATTACTTCTTCTACGAGAATTTCAAGCTCGACGTCAAGACGATTTGGACCCTGCGCCAGTTCTTCGATACCGCAGCGGGTCAGTCCAACGTCGCAGTTGTCGATGAGTTCAAGTTGATTCTGATCGACGGTGTCGGGATTTCGTCGACCGATACAGCGAAATGGATAGTCGGTGACACAGCACAACGCGACCAAGATTGTGACGATCTACCACCTCAAGGGCTCTTTGCTCGCACGATAAACGTGTTTGCAAACGGCACGATGTGGTTTCCGTTCGAATACGGCTCCCAAGGCCGTCCGTGGCGACTGTGTTACAGGTTCCAGCAAGAGCCGTTCCGCTTGTTTTCTTCGATCATGGTCACTGTCAAAGAGATCACAAACCTGCTAGATTTCGGCTACCCAAACGTCACGGGGCAAGGCAAAGTTGCCATTGTGGGACAGTCGAAGGTGTGGCAGCCTGTCGGATCAGGTGTCCAGGCAGGCGACAGCGTCAAGTTTGTTCCACTGAGTGTCACCACAAGTGCGGACTGTGGTATTGGAATCTCCAATACGGCGGGAGGCACAGCGGCGATGAACATCACACAGACTAGCGGTGACTTGACCTTCACGGGCAAGTTCATGACGTACCCCATGGCCCTTACTGATGTATACCACATCTGCTACCAATTCCAAGATGAGCCGTTCACTTACGTCAAGGGTATCGAAGTGGCAACGTATGGTATCATGGATCTCAATCGCAAGAGATTCCTCGCCACGGCATCGACGCCACTTCAAATAACTGGCTTTCGACTCGCAAGCACCGACCGCCTGGGCTGGACAAGCGACAAATCGGCCAGCGGCTGCAGCAAAGTGTTCAATATCGTCCAGGTCAGGGACGCCCAGACGACAGTCGTCTTTGACAAAGCGTACGAGTCGCTTGCTCTCTGTTATAGCTTTGATCGCCAGCCATTTCGACTCTTCCCTGCGATCATTGTTACAGCGGTGACGGCCGATATCTGGATACCATCGACTGTCTCGATCGTCGCTGGCCAGACTGTCGAACTGCCCGTGTCTGGTACGTTTGGGTTGACAGCGAGCAGTGACCAAGTCGCGTGGGTACCTTCGGACGCCCTTGAGTGCTCTGCATCTATTATGGAGATGTACCTTTCTATCATGGCAACGTCGGTCCTCTCTACATCAGCGTCGACTACATCACTCGCGCGAGCTGGCTCGTCGAAGATTCAAGTCGAGTTCGTACCGCCAACAACCACGATATTGACCGAGGCTCTGTCGACGTGGAAGCTGTGCTACAAGTTTGGAAACACTCCCGAGTTCCTCATGTTTGGCGACGTGCTGTGCGATGTGCTCACGATCCAGCGGATCGATTTGCTCCAGTCGACTCCGACAACGTTGGGCTCCACGATGACGTTCCAGTTCAATGGCGTCGGGCAGCAAGACTTTGATGGTGCCAAGTGGATTGACTCGTCGGATCCGTCCAAGACGCTGACGGATGATTCTTGTGGCTTGTTGCTACCAGTGGGAGGCAGCGCTGCTGCAAACGTGATTGGAGGCACTGCGAGCTTCGACTTTTCCCAGCAAATTTCCGCAATGACGCTGTGTTACAAGTTCAAAAGCCAGACGAGTTTCAAACTCTTCACTGGTATTCCAATCAAGGACATGTCAAAGAGTAGCGGCAGTACCTCCACCAGTGGCTCGTCGTCTAGCGATACTTCAGACTCGTCGGCACCGCAGCTTGTCGTGAATCGTGACGTCGCAACGGTACAACTCAAGCTGGACAAGGATATCAACGATATTCCCGCCGGGTCGCCCGCTGAGACAGAGTTCAAGGATGGCTTCACGAGTGCGCTTTCCACGGCGCTTGGGATTGATGCGTCGCGGATCCAGATTCTGGAGCTGATTGCAGGCTCAGTGATCGTCAAGTTCAAGCTGCTACCATCGAAAAACGTAGCCGATCCACGCGTCCTTGATCTTGTGGATGATCTGCAAAGCCAACTAAAGGACCCCGCAAGTGCGTTGCTGTCTGCTGGCAACAAACTTATCACGATCGCCGATCCAAGCAGTGCGCTATCGTCTCAGATCGAAGCGTCGACGGCAGTGGCGACGACTACAACGTCTGCCTCGTTCGGTGTGACTGGCTACCAGCGCAATGGACTCTTCACATTTGCGACGGATTTCAACAGTATCACGGAGAAAGCCAGTCGGATTTTCGTGCGAGTGCTGCGCCAACAGGGCGCAAACGACGTCGTGACGTTACCTTTCCACCTGGAATCAACGGCCACGACCGCCTCGTACGGCGCCGACTACCGCATCACGTCGCCCAGTAGTGTCGACTTGAACGCGATGTTCCTTCGCTTCGAGATCGGAGACCAAGAGAAAACGATTGAGATCGAGATCATCGACGACACCATCAAGGAAAGCTACTTCGAATACTTCACGCTGATTCTGGACGATCCTCGAGTCACCGACGCATCACTGGGTGCGTTTCCACAGACGACTGTACGCATCTTCGACTACGACGACGGCGTGGTGCTCCAGGCATCCAGCTTCCCAGCACTGACAGACCGCCGATTCAATTTGCTTGGCTGGAGCGTCGTGGAAAATGGCCCATCAGCGAATGGCCAGCTTCGAGTCGATTCGAATGGCCTGTTTGCGATCGACCAGATCGTGGGCGATGCGGAATATGACCAGAAGTGTGACTTGGCGTCGCCTACAGGAGCCTGTGATTTTGCGTGTGAAGTCGGGGCCAGTCTCACGTCCAGCGACGACGTGGAATCATCCGGATTCCGCGTGCTCAGTTTCACTGGAGAGGACGACGCCTACGTCGCGACCGTCCAGCCCGTCAACGCGTTCCCAACCAACGTGAGCCTTGCTGTGGATATGCCCATAACCTAACCATGGTCACCACGCACTAATATTCTCACTGGTGCTGTTTGTGTAGGCGCTGACGCTGTCGTTTTGGATCCGCACGACGTCCACGTCGTCCGACCACTGCATTCTCTCGTACGTGGTTCCACTCGAGTCCTCTGCGACTGCGACTGGTGAAAACACGATCGACGTCGCGGTGTGTAATCCAACGAATCTACGCTTCGCACTTGATGCAATTGCAATCGATCCCCACGGCCAAGGCCACGGGCGACGTGGAAGTCTCGCGACGTTTGTGGACGTGACGGACGGCGCGTGGCATTTCATCGCGTTCACTTGGGACAATGACGATGGCCGGGTCAAGGTGTACGACAACGGCATGCTGGCGTTCGACGGCGGGCCCTACCGCGTCGGCCACACGCTCAGCTCAGGCGGTTTCTTCGTGGTCGGGCAGCTTCTTAACACGATATCGCCCTGCGTGGCCGGCACTACGCCTACAGATCCACCCATTCAATGCCCCACCACTCCCGGCCGAGGCCTCGTGGCTAACGTCCAGCACGTGAACGTGTGGTCGCGCGTGCTCGCTCGGTCCGAGCTGCTCAAGCAACTGCAGTGGCCCATCAAGATCGTCACAAACGGACTCGTGCTGGGCTGGAACTTCGACTCGGTCGTCACGAACAAAGGTACTGTGAACGATCTGTCCACGCATGGCGTGCAGCAGAAGAATAGCGGCTTCTTGTACTGCTCCGCCTCGTCCTCCTCGGCTTCGTCGTGTACGACAGTAGGCGTGCTTCCCAGTATCTCACCAGGTTTTCCCTGTGGCCCCGTGTACCGCAACGTGTGGTCCTTCACTGCACCCACGACGCTGGTCAATGCTTTGGCCTCGAGCTACGGCGGGCGTCTACAGTTCCGCATGTTGGCCCCGAGCCACAACGGCGTTGCGCGTCCGCGTCGTGGCCAAGTCTCTATCTTCGACAGCAGTGGCAACCACGTTTCCATGGCGTTGAGTGGGTTCCCACTGCCCAGCGCATCTTCATGGACGTACTATTCCGCTATTCTCCGCGAAGACTTCGGCTGGATCGACGAGCCGTCGGGCACCACGCTCTCCTCCGACGAGTTCAAGGCCGTGCTCAGTACAGCGAAGGAGCTGTGGATCCGAGGAGACTTGTGGGGTCCGGACGCGTCCGGACAGGGCCAGGAGGTTGTGTATCTCAACGACATCAAGCTCTTTTCACGGTGATATTTCCGCTGAGCAACATGGACCACCGGGACAACGAAGCCATCTCCAACGACAGAGAAGCGACCAATCTGAATGCATCTAATGCGGATCAAATCGTGTTAGTAGACCAGCTAAACGGCCTGGGTGTTTCTCCCAGCACCACCGGAGAAGGGGGAATAGTCGCGCGCGTTCATGCAGACTTGTGAATGTTTCTATTGGGTTTCGTCAAGCGCGAGGCTCTCATTTTCCATCTCCATTACTGCTTCTTCTTCTCTCTTATCTCTTGTATCGTTGGGACGCAATCGCTGTGCGAGTAGTACGCTGTCGAAGGCTTATTCCTCGAGCGTTGGTCGCTCGCCGATCTCGTTCTTCACGTACTTGTACTTGCCGACGGCGTTGAAGCTGTTGGGCGAGGCGGCCACGAACTCTGGCGAGCCGGCGGCAGGCGTCGGCTTGATGCCGAGTGCCTCCTGCTTGAAGTTTGGCGTGAGGCCCGGCCACACAAGCCAGCCCGCGAGGATGCCACCAGGCACAGCCCAGCCGGCTATTCAATCGGTCATAACACAGCAACGACACATGCGTCAGCACTGGGAACAACGTGGTTACATGCGCAAGACACTGGAGAACAACATACCGTAGCCGGAGAGCTCCTTAGCGACGTAGGTGCCCTGGGTCGAGAGCTTCTGCAGCGTGCGCGCGACCATTTTGACTAGCGTTGAGGTGTATTACGAGTGGGGAATACGAACTGGAGCTCCTGAGGTGGCGGTGCGTTTCCCCAACACCACGATAAGAACCACCGGATGGGACGGTGCGGTCCCTCGTTTCGTCTATTTGTAGGGACACTGTCCCTCGTCACCAAGTGGCCCATCAAAAGTACTGCATCAACCTGAATAGAAGACTCCTGAAATGCGTGTACTGTAGTGTCTCGAATAAAGACCGGTGGGAAACGCCGACAAAATGACCGAGTTGAAGTTGCATGGGGAAACAAAATGGACGAGTGGGGGGATCTCGATGCGCGACTCGAGCGCAAGAAGCGCGTGAAGCTGCGTCGCAAGCACCGTGAGATGAAGAAGCAGCAGATGGAGATGGAGCTGCTTGAGAAAGAGCGGCAAAAACTGCTCCGTCGGTGCGAAGAAATGGCGCGCGAAGACGCGCTGTCGGTCGCGATGATGCGGTATTATCGCCAGCAAGAACACCAAAAACAACGAGATATCCAACGCGAGAAGGACATGCAACTGTACGAGGAGACTGCGACGATCAGAAGGCGCGCGAAGCAGCTCGGGCTGACGCTGGAGACGCCTGGATTAGTCGGAGAAGCCCGATTCACGGAGCTCAAGACCCGCGTGGAATCCAGAGAAGCCGCGATGGAAGCTGCAGCGCGAGCCAAACAGCGACTGGATGCATTGCCGAAAAAACGCAGTCGTGTGAGAAGCTTATTGCAGTCGTATTTCACGTCGAGTGTGCACAGCAAAATGGATCGCGCGCTGGTGGAGTTGCGTGTAGAGGCATTGGTCGAGTTGTTGGACCCCAAGGTCCCAGACAGCAAGCTCACGACGCCAAGTCTGCTGAATCATGAGTGTCCCGGCAACGGACTGACCCCTGTGCTGTGTGCTACCTTCCAGCATAAGCTTGTAGCGTTGCGACGACTGCTGGAGCTCGGGGCGTCGCCGAATTTGGAGTCGAGTACTGGACTGACGCCTCTGTTGGCCTGTATAATGGTCGATGATGTCGTCGCACTGCACATACTGGTCGAGTTTCGAGTTGATTTGGCCTATGAGACTCAGACGGGCGTGCTTCCCTTGCTCCTCGCGGCTGACAAGGGACGAAATGCGGTGCTCAAGGCGATTCTACGTCTGGGAGCCGATGTGAATCAAGGCACTGTGAGCCAAGGACGGACCGCGTTGATGCAGGCAGTGCTAGCAGGACACTACGACGTTGCCAGGATGCTGCTGGCATTTGGAGCCGATGTACACAAGCGTGACAAGGACAATCAGACAGCGATAGATCTTGCTCGGCGCGGGAAATTCAGCCACATCGCGGCTCTGTTGACGTCGTCGATTTCGCGTGAGAGTTTGATGGCCCAAATCCGAGAACAAGAAGAGCAAGAGGCTGACGCACCGAGTAGGTTGGCCCAGCAAACGGTGAAGATACAAAACCAGTCCGCAGGCGCAGTCACCATGGAAGCAGCTTTGATGAATCGCGACATTGACCGCATTCTGGAGCTGTTGTCTCTGGAAGACGTTGGGTTTGGACCGAATTACGAGACGCCCAGCGGTGAAATGCCGTTGCTCGTCGTCGCCGAACGAGGATCGGCAGAGCAAGTTCTGATGTGCTTGGAGCGCAAGTGCTGTGTTTTGCAAAGTAATCGACTGGGTATGAATGCACTGATGAAGGCCGCGTATCGAGCGGACTCCGTGGTGATGGAAGTGCTGATGCAAGCTGGATGCTCTCTTCGCGGCCGTGATTTCCAAGGTAGAGATTCATTTCGGCACCTAAGCGACCACAACCACCCTGACGTCGTCCAAGCTCTCACAACGAGCCAGGGTACGCAGCCTGCTCTTCGACTGACGCTGAGTGCTCCACAAGAAACCATCGCCCGGCTTCGATCACTGATCCCAACTGTTTCGACAACTAGCTCCGTCCCTCATTCACCGACGAAAGGAGATGGCACACCGAGCGACTCAGACGACAAAAGTGGTATTACTAGTGAGCACAATTCGGTCGTTCACGGAAGCAATGAAACCAGTCAAGGAGATCCCAGCGGTGACGAAGAAGAGATCAAGCGTCATAAGTGGAGTATCCGTCGCCGAATCCTGCACAACGATGCCAAGCGGAATGCCTCTTTTGAAGATGAGCGAACAAAAATGTGGAAGTACGTCCAGCGAGGAAGACGCCACGGGCTCATCGCTCCGATACCAAACGATCCTGCTGGTCGATTCAAGTTTCCTCTGTGTGATAATTGCCAATCCGGCCGTGCACGAAAGCACTGCTTCCTGTGCGAGCAGGTGCTGTGTGATAAGTGTCATGCTCGTCTGCATGAGCTGCCACATAGACGTCACCACGAGTATGAAGAATTGGAGCCGACTCTCACGATCGGTTCAAAATCCAAGGCAGCCGTCGACACCAACCAACAAGACTCTCTACCAGGAAGCATCAAGAGAAGCCTGTCCTGCGTTGACACAATCAAGCACGTTCTTCGCCTCCCCACCGCCCCAGAGACTACACCACAGGACGATTTAGAAGTCGAGAAGTACGAACGCAAGCAGCGAGCCATTCGAGAGAAAGAGATCGCGCAGATGCAGATCAACGTGCCCGTGGCTGCAGCGAAACATGCAGCGCAAAATGGAGACGGTGATATCTACAGCAATCCAGCAGAGATTGAGCTGGCGGACTTGTACATCACTCAAGACAAGCTAACGAAAGCCAAGTCGTTGATGGAGACGACAAGACAAGTAATCGAGGAGTCTTTGGGATACGCACACCCGACGATGCTGAAGATCCATATTCGTCTCGCTCGTATCCAGCTACACAGCGAAGACTTGGAAGCCAGTCTGGATACGATCCAAACTACGCTCGGGACGTTTGAAAGCTCGCTATCCGCAGATCAAAAGGATCTGGTCGTCGCTCAAGACCTCGCACTTCAAGTATTGGTAAGTCCATCGATGCCGTTTGCAAGTGGTGGATATCATGCTCACGATCGTGGCTCTGGCGAAATTAGGACACGCTTGCTCGATATGATTCAGCAGTCGATCTATGCCGACGAATTCTTCGTCTGCGAATCATCGATCTTTCATCATCTCACCATCTTGTTCATCAAGCCCACGAGCGACTTGACCAATGCATCGCGAAGAGAGAGAACGACTTGGTCAGCAAGGAAGACACCTTGGTGTTGGAGCACGCAGCCAGAAGTGAGGAGTACGCGGAGACCCGTCGTCTGGAGAGAGAACGGTTCGTACTGGTGCACCACTCCCCCTCTTTCCTCATCTCACATTGGATCCTGCCTGTGTAGCCATTTGCAGTCCTTTCGTACGCTGCTACTCGAGGAGACGCCGGCTGAACGCTTTGATGCGTTTATCATGTTCGCTCGGAAGGAATTCGCAGAAGATACGGTGCACTTTTGGATCGCCATTGAAAAAGCCAAGACCACGATCGATGAACACGACGCCAAGGCTTTTCGTGCGGCTGTGGTCACCATCTTCCTCACATTTATCAAGTCGCGTCGGATCAAAAGCATCACGGCTGTGCAGCGCAAGAAGATGAAGAAAATGATCACCACGCCAGGCAAGAAAGTACCGCGCTCCATCTTCGACGAGGTCCAAGCGGTCGTGTGGGACGTGCTGTACTCGCGCGTGTATGCACGCTTTGAGACGGCACAGCCTGAAAAGAGCTCTTCGTGAGACGGATCATTGCACTGGTGAAGAGTGTTTGCCAGAATGAATGCTGATAGCGCAACACGCCGCATCCTCGCGGAGCCACGGTCTCACATCAAGATGCCGAAGACAACGAACAAGGGCGAAGAGCGAGCGCTGCTCCCCTCCATCAACGCACCGACTGGAGGGGTTGAGACTGATGCCAGTGGGCACCTCCGCATCCCTCCGCGTCTGCTCGGCGTCGTGCTTGTCTCCGCGTCGGCGTTCATGTACAGCGTGCTGTCAACGCTAATCAAGTATGCGTCCTTCTCGATGCCGTCGATGGAGACGGTCTTCTGGCGGTCGTTGACGACGTTGCTCATCAATTTCGTCGCGATCCGCGCTTACAAAGGCGATCTTCGTGTCGACAAACAGTTCCACGCCGTGCTCGCGACGCGCTGCCTCGTGGGTGCATGCGCCATGTCGCTGAGCTTTTTCGCTATGCAGCAAATGGTGCTCGCCGATGCCAGCGTGCTGCTTTTCACAAGTCCCATCATGACTTTCTTCCTCGTGAGGTCCTTGCGATAGATATTGTTCGTTGTGAGCGCTGAAACTAACTATTCTGTGATGATGTGTAGGGTGCGCTGGTCCTGAAAGAGCGTATCGATCCCATCAGCTTTTGCTTTGCGCTTCTTTCGTTCGTTGGTGTCGTGTGCGTCGCGAGACCGACGTTTATCTTCGCGACTACCAGTGATGCGAAGAGCGCCTCGGCTTTGGCTGTGATGTGTGCGCTGCTTGCCGCCGCCTCTCGGTCGATCGTGTACGTTAGCATGCGTCGCCTGCAGCAAGTACACTTCATGGTCGTTATCCACTACTACCTGCTCACGACGACCGTGATTTCAGCGCTATGGCTCCTCGTCCATCAGGTACATCGATTTGTCCAGTGCTTCGTAGAGGTTTTGTGTACAGTATTAATGTTTCTTGCGTGTCTGCATAGGAATTCGTGGTTGAGATGTCTCTATTCACGTGGTTCGTGGTGCTCTGCACGGGCGTGTGCGGATTCTTCAGCCAAATGTTCCTCACGCGCGGCTTCCAGCTCGAAAAGGCCGGCATCGCCTCGGTCATCCGCAATTTGGACATCGTGTTCGTGTTCATCTGGGACTTTTTCCTGCTTCACGAGACGATCAGCGTATGGAGCATCATCGGGGCTGTGCTGGTGTGTGGCGGTGTGGTCATGATCGCCGTGCGTCGCATGCAGCAGCCCAAGTAACTTGCTCAAGTCCTGCACTGCTAGCAAAACAAAAACGACCTGAGGAAGCACCAGGAACAAGCAGCGAAAGACGCGGTCCACCAGTTGTGGCAGTTGTACATTGACGGCCAACCAGTTGAGCTAATCGAGTCGAACAGTTACCGTCGTTCTCTTCTTGGAATCCGGGACGAGGGCGTTTGCATGCGAAGCCCCGTTGATGGATTGGAATGATGGGCTCCTTCAGTCAAACCGTTTGACTCGAACGGGTACACTCATCAGCCAATCAGAAGCCTCTATTCGGGTGGGTACCTTCTTATCCACCAATCAGATTCACCGAAGGGGTCATCTGAGAAAGTCCACCGTATCCTCGTGGAAAATTCGTTCCGTTTTTCCGTTTGCTACTTACTGCACGTTTCGAAGCGAACAACAGCAGAGACAAGAGCGCGAATGGACAAGCAGTACGGCGCGCCGACAGCATTTGAGCTGCTCCAGCAGGCAGCGACTTTGTCATTTGGAGACCAAGGCCCGAGAGCGAAAGCGACCTCGTTCAGCTTCCTTCACTCAACGCAAGTCATGCCCGGCGCACCACTTGCCTCGTTGATGGACCGCGATGCCAGCCACGATGCGGTCTTCGGCCATCAGCTCAGCTTTGAGGAAGACAACGATGGTTCGATGAGCGACTTTGATGAAGACTGCGAAGAAGACATCTACCAGGAAGCGTTCCACGCGGTGTTTCCTCAGGCGCCGACGCTCGTGAAGCAGCACGCGCTTCGTCCGGTCGTGGACACGCTGCGCATGCTCATCGCTAAGCCGGAATGCCTCGTCGCGACGCTTCTCCCTGTCAAGAAAGGCGATATGCTCAAGCCGCAGGCGCTGGCCGCGTTGGAAGCCAAGGCGCAGGCGTATACGCAGACTCACATTGGCTACAAGCTGACTGCTGACGACTGGAAGCGTGTGTCCGGCTTTTCTCAGCGTGGCGCGAAGCACGAAGAGCGCTGGACATCGCCACAGCTTGCGCAGCAAGTCGACGCGTTGATGACCAAGCTCACGATTCACTACGCGCGAGTGTGGAACTACATCACGGCCACTGCGATTGCTGAGGTTCACTCTGTCGAGACCACGATCACCGACCTGGTCTCCAAGTGTGCACCAGATACCGGTACCAGTCGAGAGATAGGGATGGTGGCTCTCATGGGTGCTCGCTTGTCGCCGCAGGATTCATCAACGTCATTGCGACCTCTTCGTCTTCGTAGCCAAACAAACGCTCGCTTTGCTGCTCTCCAACCACCATCGTTACCGCAAGCACCGGCTGCTGCGAAACCTGCAACTCCGACTCCAGGAAGCGGTGCCAACCACCGCGCTCGACTTGCGCGCCAGTCGAATGAGTTTATGATCGCGTGGTTCCTCCACCACAAGGCGAATCCGTACCCGTCCGGTGCTGAGCGCGTCCAGATCGCCAAGAAGACGGGGCTCACGGAGCAGCAAGTGCGCAACTGGTTTGCGAACATGCGCAAGCGCCACTGGAAGCCCAAGCACGAGAAGAAGTCGAAGCAGCCACGCTGTCTGCTGGACATGCTCTTGCGTCAGAACGATTCAGTCGGCAACAAGTGAGCCTCCATCTAGACCTCCCCACTCGTAGAAGATCAAGAGATCGACATTCACGAGATACCACCAGTGAAATTGAATACCCAAGTAAGTGAATATACATGCGATGAACGCGTGATACCGTACGCATTTGCCTCTGTCGTCTCACTCGTGTCTACAGAGCCAAACACCGTTGGTCTGCTGTTCCAAAGTCTCACCAGTTCAAACAGTGAGGCGAAGGAGGGGGGAGACAGACCTGGAATGCGTGGGCATATCTATCTCTTGTTCTTGGCAGCCTTGCTGAACTTGGCGCTCTTTGGCTCGGCAGCAATGGACGCCGAAGACGGCGCGGCGGCCGCACTCGACGAGGCGCCCTTCGCAGCCTTTGGGATCGGCTCGCCGAGCAGGCGCTTCTCCGCGTGCTCCAACGCCCACTCGTGCTGGTGGAGCGTCAGGCTCACACGCTCTTGCTTGTAGACCTTAGGCGCGTCGAAGCCGACGTTCGGGCCGGCGCCCATGCCCATCTGCATCTGCATGGCCTTGGCGTCTTCGTTGCCCGTCTTCTCGCCCATGATGAGCGTGAGGAAGCCGCTCATACCGAACATGACGAGAAAGTACCACGACACCGACGACACGTACGACACATCCAGCGTGCTGTTCCATCACAACCACAATACTAGCATCAGCATCTCTCTCTCTCACTCTGATCACCAATAGAAAAAAAGCGGTTCGTACTTGAGCTCAATGCCGCGCTGGAGCATGAGCTTGAACTTCTGCGTGAGCGAGAACGGCACCTTGACTGCAATTTTACACACACAACCACCCAGCATTTAGCTTTCTCAGTCCCTCCAACCACCACACAACCAACACAACGAAGCGTACCGAGCACGAAGCCGCCAAAGAAGTAGCTCATGAGGCCCATCATGACGAAGTTGGAGACCATGAAGGTCATGTTGCCCTTCATCATCTCGATCATCGAGTTCGGGTTCATCATCTGGTGCATCGCCTCGTTCTTCACCTTCTCACGCAGCGCACCGCGCATGCCGTGCTTCTTCTGCGACGCCGTGAAGTAGTGCTGCACCACAGTATATCCACCATCATGAGTCACTCGCTAGATCTCCTCAAACTCTAACCACCACAGGGGGGCGGACGTACGCGGCGCATGGCGAACGCGTCGGCGCTGATGAACTTGGAGTTGATGCGCGAGATCTGCGCACGCTTCACCGTGTTCCTACACACACAACCACGCATACCGGTATCCACAGTGAGCTTCTGTAGACTCCATTGTGGTCTACGTAGAGCAGGGGATGGAGTATGTACATGGGACGCAGCTCGTCAATGGCGGCGATCTTCTCGGTCTTGAGAAGCTGCGTGATGTAGTGGCGCATGCTCGAGGAGCAGCCGATGATCAGCATCATGGGCAGCACCACCCAATCGCGGATGCTCGGGTCCAGGATGATCTCCACCATCGTAGCAATGGGATCTCTACGCGCAGGGGCTTGTTGGTCGTCCTGAGCTTCGTGCTGCTGCTGAGACCGGAGCTGCTCGTGTCGGGGGAGTCAAAGCAGGAGGGACAAAGTCTATCGAACCTAACCGATATCCACGTTGCAGTTATTGAGTTTCTACCATTCGATACAAACTGATAGGTACATGTTGTATTTTCAGCCAATCAGAGTTGGGTACTGCTTGAAGTGACGCCAAAGATTCATTTCCATGGAGAAAGGCCGTCATCATAGGAAGCCAGGTGACTCCTGGTGTTGGAACGAGCAGCCAAGATGCCGAGGGCAAAGGGCGACGAGCACGCGCGCTTGACGGGCGGCGCGAAGCGTGCGAAGAGAGCGTTCTACAGGCCGTCAATGAGGCAGCTTGCAGTGCTGGTGCTGCTGCTGGGCGTGGTTACGGTGGGGTACGTTACGCTGGCGTCGTGGACGCGAGATTCGAAGAGCGCGTTCTCGCTCACAACGTGGCCCAAAGCGTTGGAAGATGGAGGTGATTTGGTGGTGCATTGGCACGGAAACGAGTACAAACTCACGCAGAAAGACTACCTCACGCTCAGCTGCGGACCGCAGAACGACGCGGAGGATTTTTTGCAGCGGATGGACGTCACGAATATTGATGCGACGCCGACGTCGGTGAGATTCTCAGGTACATTTTCTGATGAATACTTCGAATGTGAGTGTGTAGCTGAACCCTGTGGTGCTGTTTGAAGGGCTGTACATGATGCGCTGCAACTACAGCGTCGAGTACTTTAACTACCGTGTACATACCAAGTCATACCAGTCGCTTGGACGTGTGGTCGTGGGGATGAAGGACTCATTCAACGCTCCCAAGCACGGCCACGTCGCCTTCACGACGCAGGAAAACGCCATGGCGGTCATGTTCAACTCGGCTTCTAATCACACGCCGCAGGTGAAGTACGGACTGAATCCAGAAGCTCTCACCCGCGTTTCGAAAGGCTCCTCAACGACCTACAAGGCGTCCGATATGTATGAACTCATCCAGCCCACACAAAATTCAAGGACACTGACTTCATACAATGCTATACTACTATTGTAGGTGCCAAGCACCTGCCAATATCACGGCGCAGAGACTGTTCCGAGACCCAGGCTTCATGCACACAGTGATCTTGACGGATCTGAAGCCCAACACTCCGTACTTCTACCAATTCGGCAACGACAAGGACGGCTGGAGTGTGGTGGCACGCTTCAACTCACGACCAGAGAGACAATCGAGACAGGCCAAGTTCATCGCGTACGCGGACATGGGCGTCGACGGAGCCCCTGCCGCTTCATCGACTGCGATGCGAGTGTTTGAGGACGTCGTGGAGCGTGGTTTCGACTCGTTTCTTCTTCATTTTGGGGACATCAGGTATGGTTATGTTGGATTTCGTGGATCTGTGGCAGCACTGACATAGTCCGTGGCTGTAGCTACGCTCGAGGCGACGGCTCTGTGTGGGATACGTTCTTCAAAATCATCGAGCCGTACGCGACGCGAGTGTACGATTTGATTCTGCTTGATCTTTTGCTGAGTATTTTGACTCACAATGCTGCTTATTTTGTGGTGTGAAGCCCGTACATGGTCAGCGTGGGCAACCGTGAGTACAAAGTGTTGTCTACGGCTGTGATGGTCTTCTCACCGTCGATCTGTATTGAATGCGTTGTAGATGAGTCTGACTACACCGTTGGCGGCGAGCGCGACCCCAGCGGAGAGCCCGAGAAGGAAGGTTTCCATCCGAGTTGGGGGAACTACGGAGACGACTCGAAGGGCGAATGCTCGGTCCCAACAGTTCACCGATGGCACGGTAAGAGCCATAAAACCAGCAGCTTCTTTAAATTAATAGCTCGCAACTTACCACATCGTACTGCGAGCAGTTCCGGCTACTGGCAACTCGGTCTTCTGGTACAGCTTCGACTACAGTGGCATCCACGTGATCCAAATCTCTTCGGAACACAACTTCACGCGAGGCTCTCGTCAGCACGAGTGGCTCAAGAACGATCTCGCGAGTGTCGACCGCAGCGAGACGCCGTGGATCATCGTAACTGCCCACCGCATGATGTACTCGACACAGAACACTCTCGAGAGAGACATGCTCGTTGGCAAGCACATGCGAGACGAACTCGAAGACCTGTTGCTCCAGTACAAGGTCAATCTCGTGATGGTACGGATCTACCTTCACCCTAGCGGCTGGCCTGCCGCTTTTCTCGCCCAAGCTCACGACTCTATTTGTGCTTGTAGGCTGGCCACCAGCACTCGTACGAGCGAAGCTGTGCGGTATATCAAGGCAAGTGCGTGGCGGACGGTACGTCGGCACCAGTCCATATCATCGTGGGCTCTGCTGGCTTTGAGCTCGCGACGCAAGGGTTCTCGGACAAATACGGGAACTGGAGCCTGGTCCACATCGACGACTACGGCCATCTCCGCGTCACCACCACAGCCGAGACAATGCTGGTGGAGTTTGTCGTGAACTCGAAGGGCATCGTGCGCGACCGAGCGATCCTCACGCCGTACCATTGACGGCGAAGACTCGAGTGAGGAGGAATGTAGCCATGTGTGTGGACCACATGATCGACTTCAAGCCGCGTATCCATGATCCCAAAGTGAGGTTTTATTGCATTATATAAGGTTAAATAGTGTAAAAATTGAGGTGTGGACAATGAAGCGCGAGGTTTTATCAGTGTTCTGGTGGTTCAAAGTGGTGGGAGCTCTCCATTTTCGAAGATCAAACCCACGGAATCGACCAAGAACTCTCCCTTTCTCATCAGCACCATGGACGTCATCCGCAAGTATTTGAAGGTACTTGCATGCATACTACCCGCCTCTCTATATATCCAAGAGATAGCGCGTCATTTTCTGATGCGAATGGTGTATCGGGCGTCGTGAAATGACCACAGGTTCAGCTGCCAAAGTACCTCAAGGGCCTGCCATTGCCGCGCACGTTCTCGGGCTTCCTCAAGCTCAAGCAGGATGACTGGATCTACCTCGCGCCGCTTCTGATCACCATCGCGGTGCTGCTGATGTCGCTGTTCTCCGGTGGCAAGAGCTCCAAGCCTGGCCGTGTGAACACCACGATCGAATTGAGCAAGGACAAGGTCGTGCACTTGAAGGACCTGAAGGATATTGAAGAGCTCGTGACCAAGGGCAAGGGCAAGTGTGCCGTGTGCAGATGCTGGAAGTCCAAGAAGGTGCGCTCTCCTTATAGCTCTATTGCCGGGGTTGCCAGTGTACTTACCTTTTGTCCTCTGTAGTTCCCGCTCTGCGACGGCAGCCACATGAAGCACAACAAGGAGACTGGTGCGTCTGCCTTCCCACAGAGGTCCTCGCTGGATTTACTCTTCTGACATCTCTTGCTCTTGCTTTGTTGTTGGTTTCACAGGCGACAACGTCGGTCCGCTTGTGATCTCCAAGAAGGAGGAGTAGACTTCGCCATCCTCCCCAGTGTAGACAGTCGTTGCGTATGAACTGCACGTCATATATCAATCCATCTTGCTGACCTGATGGCGTCCATGTCTCTGTGGCTGCGTCAGTCTCGAGTGTGCTCTCTCCCAGTCCGAGTCATTGAAGCAGGTGACCCGAGGGCTGAGTCGCACCCACAGCCTTGATGTCCACAGTCGCGCGCACGGCATTGCGCGAGAAGCTTGACTCTCTGCTTTGCGCGAACGATGACGTGCCATGGGGCTCGTGGTTCCATTAGATCACGCCAAGCAGCCCGATTGAAGCGATGCAGCCTGCATCATACAGGCTGCCTGTACAGTCTGTTGCAGGCACAGCACAGCACAGCTTGATGATCGCTCTATCCGCGACGCTTACGGCAACTAGAGCTCCCTCTGAACCCATTGCGATTCGCAATTTGCGAATGAAAGACGCTGCGTGAGGGCTCCTCGGGTATAGTCAGAAGTCTCCCTATGGGCTCTTGGGGCCAAGCTCCAGTCCACGTGCCTGGATTCCGAGGTCAAAAAAACGCATCCAGCTATCCTCCGTGTTTCTGAACTGCTTTCCCGAGCCGGGAAGCTCTGCTTCAAGCAGAACTGAGCTTCAACGTGGCCTAGAAACAGCCTGGGGCCGAGAAGCGAAAGAAAGAGGCGATGACAGGGCAACGTGGCGGTCCGAGAACTCAGTGTATCCGGATATTGGGGAAGATACATACACACAAAGATGCCCTGGATGGTGAGGAGAGGGGGGGGCAGCTCGGAACTGTGCACTCTGTTGGACACTGGCGCGCGCTGGAAGCCTGTACCTGAGGGTTTGCTGCTGGTGAAAATGCCAGAGCTCCTGGGCTCACAGTCAATTGCCGTTGAAGTATGGAACGTTCGCAAGATACGATGCAGTTTCTTCTGGTCGAATATCTGTACAGACATAAGGAAAACAAGGACCACCACAGTCGTGGCGTCAAGCTGACAGGAGGATGAAGTGAGGAAACGCCGTGGAGCATGCAAGGATGTGGCTCGATAGCTGGACGCAGACGTTCGTCCGTGTGCGAGTCCATGGAGACCGTGGACTCCCCTCCACAGTGGATTCCACAGTCCACACCACTGTCACGCGGCCCAGACTTGTTCCCTCCAGTAAAATTCGAAGCTCCGGTGGAAATGCCACATTTGCAGAAGACGGTGTGTAACCACCATCCCCTTAGCGACGTACCCTTCAGTACCGTACTGTACCTACAATAAAATAGACACCAGGGGTAGGGACTGTCAGTCGTCCGTTCGACCATCTGACTCTGCCAGCAGGCGCCGAGGTCACTCCTCGTGACATGTAATTCAGTACAATGGTCATTTCCTCCTCTTAAATCCCTGTGTCTTCCGCTCTATAGTACTTGATTAACGTGGACCAGGGTAGAGGATCCTCGATCGCTGAAGTGAACTGCTGGGAAATATGGGCAAAGCCGGGCCTGGCCCAGGACCGCTGTCAATTGCGACCGCGAGAAAGGCAACACACAATAGAGTCTCCAATACTGAATCCAAGAATCTCTCTCGGCAATGCTGCCATCGTCACCGTGTCTTGCTGGGCGGTCTTCCCTCGCTCGCCCATCTTCCTCCACGCCCCCGTCTGTGCTGGAGTCTCGCCGTGTGATTGAATCCGTGACTGACAAGCCGAGGCTGCTCGCTGTCTGCCTGCTGGGAAACCTGGGATTCATTCCTGGTCATCACTCACACCAGCGCGGACCTGCTGCTGGATATTCTGTCGCCAAACAGGAGGCGCCCGAGAAACAAGCTGCTCGCGGAGTGTTGTGTGTTGTTTCACTGCAGTACTGTACTCCCCGCTGCCTGCTGCCACTCTCGACAGCACTGCCCGCATTGCGTCCTCGCGCGACAAGCCAAGCACAGCGCCTGCGTCGCTGTCGATCTCTCTGTGCCTGCCTGCGTGTGTGCATCGTCCAATTGATCCATCCATCCATCGAGCGCCTCGGTCTCTGCAGTGCGCAAGCGCGATTCGATTCGATTCGATTCGTTGAGAGTGGCGCTGTGATCCACCAGCGTTGTGTGTCCCGTGGGCCCGGATTACGTACGGCGGACTGCATTACCAACATTGGCACGCGGATCCGCGAAAGTACGCGCCGACGCCGCCGCCGATTCCATTCGCCTCGCCTCGAGACATCGAGAGTCTCCCATTACGGCGTTTTGCGCGACAAGACCGAGCGAGCGAGTGCGACTGCCATCGCAGCGAGTAGACGAAAGCGGTCTCTGTGTGCAACACGAACCTGCGACGTACGTGTCAAGAGCTCTTTCACGACGCTACGCTGCAGCAGTACGGGTACACCACCGGCCCAATCCAATCCATTCCACTCGAATCCATTGCCGAGATTGATCGCGAACAGCCATGACCTCCCAGCGGTTCGAGTTCCCGCTGCCCGAGCGCACGCTGCCGCGTGTGCGGATCACGCCCGAGCAGCATGAGGAGCTTCGCGCGTTTGCCGTGCGTACAGCACAGGACGTCCTGCGGGACGGTCCCACGTGGGGCCGCTCCAATGTCAACGCCGCGCGGGAGCGTGGCTGGAAGGTCTCCCAGCGATCGCCCGAGGCGTGCTTCATGATGAAGACCACGACGACCTCCAAGCCCATCAAGTCGTCAGCCGCCGCACAGCAAGCGTTCTCGGGCCACACAAGCTCCAGCATCTCGTCCGACGATTCGTCCGGAGCGAGCTCGGGCGTGAGTGGCTCCACACCAGGCACGAACGCTCAGCGTGGCTCGGGCGGGTCCGGGGGCCGTGCGTTCATGGGCAGCGTGCGGCTTGCCGGCTACACGCTGGACGACGTCGTCTCGGCGATCCACTGCGAGACGACCAAGGCCCAGCGCCAGCAACTCAGCAAGAGCTACGGTAGCTCGTACCTGGATTGTTGTGTCATGCAGACGCTGGAAGGCGCCAAGCAGTTTGATCCGTTCTGGTACTTGGGTCTCAAGTGGACAGCGCTCAAGACCCCGTTCGAGAAGATCGTGAACCACCGTGAGTTCGTGTACCTCGAGCACTCGGGCACCCACATCAACGCGCTCGGCCAGCGCATGCTGTATCGCATCATCCAGTCCGTGAGCCTCGATGACTTCGGTGGTGAAAAGGCCTACTTCGGTCTCACGCGCGCCCATCTCGAAGCCGCGTACGTGTACTGGATGGACGGCCCCGCCCACATACTGTCTGCGCCAGGCCAACTCAACCAGGGCGCAACAGACATGGACGGTGTGCTCACAGTGTGTATGAAGGGCCTCGCCCACCCCAAGGGCAAGGTGCCGATTTTCCTGATCGAGCGGCTCATGAAGAAGTTCTGGAAGGCCGGATGGACGCTGCACACCGCGGCGACGCCGATCACGGGCCCCGATAATGCGGCCGACCAGCCAAAGATGACGCTGGACCTGGCCACGCAGTGGGTCGCGGATGCGGACCGCAAGAACTGTGCGCTGTGCCAGAAGAAGTTCCGCTTCGGGCGGCGCATGCGCCACCACTGTCGAGCCTGTGGCGAAGTGATCTGCCGCTCCTGCACGCAGTACTTCCTCCTCACGTACGCCGGCAGCGTCGGCGCGTACCCCATGCACGACCAGTACAGTATCAACAGCAACGGCTCGGGCCGCAAGCAGCCGAACCCGTTCGCGGACGAAGACGACGAGGACGATCTGCCTGCGACGCTTGGTGGGGAAGGCCCGGCTCGGCGTGGGCGTCTCCGTGTGGCCAGTGAGAACGACGCAGTGATGGTTGGCAAGGTATGCCGTCGATGTGTGGAGATGAAGAAGGTGGCTGTGCGTCGGGAGGTCTCGCGCCAGTCGTCCAGTCGACAGCCTCATCGCGTGTCGACACGCTTGTCTTCTCGCCGCACACGCGTCAACTCCTGGGAGAACGGCATGCAAGGCGGTGGTGGAAACCGGATGCCGGTGTCGATCGAAGAGACTGATGAGCACGATGAGGACCACCACGACTTCCCAATCATGGGCCACGAAGACGAAGAAGGCGACTTCTTCATCCCGGAGACACCACTGCCCAGCCACGCGCAGCCGCAGTACCATTCACAGTTCCACCACCACAATCAGCAGCACCACCACGGGGACGGCGACGACGACGACCACGACGACACGGCCAGTGAGTTCAGTATCGGAGACTTTGAGCACTCGCAGACCACGACGTTCAAGCCGTTCGCGACGCTGGATCTGAACGGTGCCCACGACGACCACCACCGTCACATGGGCGGCCACGGCCACCGAGCCCACCCGGACGCTGGCAAGATGTCGATCGACTCGAGCTTCTCACAGTCGGGCTTCTCGGTCGGCATTGGTGCGCACGATGAAGACAGCGACAACGAAGACGAGTTCGTGGACTACCACTCGGAGACCGACCAGGAGCTCGCGTCCGTGCGCCATCCACAGGTCGGTCAGCTCCTGCATCTCACGGTCCAAGAGGAAGAACGGTTCACGATGCCCAAGGTGCCAGTGGTGGCCCAGCAACCACCACCACCACCACCGCCTCCGATCGCCCAGCAGTTTGCAGTCAACTTGACCGCGGCAGCATTGAGTGCGCCACGCTACAAGCAGGACGCTCGCCTGCGGATCGAGGATCTGCTTGCCGATACGGATGATGAAGGCGAGGAGGACTACTCCACGTCGCCACCAATGCGTCCCAGTGCACTGGACGTGCAGGACGTCCGCCCGACGCCGCAGCTTGTGCGGACAGCGAGTGCGCCGCCACTCCACACGTACACCGCCAAGCGAGCGGCTCCGCCGGCACTGCCGGTGCACCATCAACCGTACATGTCGAGCAACAACCGCGAGAGCAACATGTCGTCCATCTCGTTCTCGTCGTTTGACGCGGACTACTTGATCGACGCCTCGGCGTTGGACGAGGACGACGAGGACGAGTTCATGCGCCACAGCATTACGATCGACGGTGGCGACGAGTCGGAAAGCGAAGAGGTTTTGCTCAATCGCATCCAGAAGATCCAGGACGAAGTGCTGCGTCGCCAGCTTCTGTCGTCCTCAGCGTCGTCCGTGGCGTCGTCGCTGTCGGCGTCCATGGGGCCAGCGATCCGCTTCAACCGCCCCACGCGAACAGCGTCGAATGCCAAGCCACCGGTCGTAAGCAACAGTATCTCGCTGAGCGAGTCCTCGACCATCTCGTCCAACGAGTCGTTCCTGTCCACGCCGTCATCGCTGCCAGAGGCCAATAATGCTACCACGACTGCCCACCCAGCAGTGGCCGGAGCTCCTCGTGCTGTGAAGAAGGCCCAGAAGGCCATGCAGAAGCAAGTGGAGAGCTCCATTGCGGACCAGGCTCAGCTATTATACGAGATCCAGAAGGAACGCGGCCGTTCCACGCTGCCCAACGGTGCCGGTGCCTTCACCGGCTACCCCAACACGAGCATCACCTCCCCATAGACAGCCTCAGAAACAGATACTAGTAGTAGGAGCGACAGTCGCAAGAAGACTGTCGAACGAGTCGTTCCAACCCCACCGTAGTTAAGAGTAAATGGAAGACGTTATGAAAGCACCACTATGTACTCCCATCCACACAGTACATACCGAACTTCAACGTGTACTATTATACATACAGTACTGCAGTTGAGAAGACTTGTCTGACTCGGAAGCTTCCTGCATGCACACTACTACGTAGTATGGCTACTACTGCAGTGGGGCAGTGATGGAAGAAGAAGGCCATTCTTGGGGTGTCAATACTGTCATTTGCTTTCACCACAACGAGTTGGTGGTGAATGGAGGCGTGCTGCCTTCTCGCTCTACTACTAATTAAATAACGTACGCTAGATCCTGCCTCTACTACTCATGAGCCTTGCTTCCTTCCTGCTCTCTGGCTTCTTGCTCAGACAAAACCCGCCGTGCCGTGCTGGCGGCGTGCCGAGTGGATCCGCGAGGGCGACGGCACGTCATAACCCGTCTCCTCCACAATAGAAAACACGTCTTCGTCCGCACCGTCAAACGATTCGTACGTGTCCGCCGTGTACGCCGACGACGTGATGGATGCGTCGGTCATGCGACTTGCCGACGGCTTCCACTGGCTCGAGCGTGTGCTACTCTGGCTGGACGAGAGCGACGCCGCGTGCTGGAGGTAGTACTGCTGCTGGGCCTGGAGCTGCATCTGCTGCTGGTACTGTTGGAGCTGCGTGCGCTGCTGCTGCTCGCGACGCATGCGTTCGTACTGGATGTTACGCAGCAGCTCCTCTTGCTCCGCGATGCCCTGCTCCATGTTCTTCAACGCACTGGCCGTGTCTTCAGGCAAAGCTGTACGCTCGCCGAGGTTGCGGGACTTGTCCTTGGCCAAGTGCCGCTCCTTGAGCATGCGGAGACGCTCCACACCCGACGGCTTGTGAGCACCGTGGGCTTCTTCCAGCAGCTCCTGCGACGGCAGCGGCGCGTCTTCAAAGTTGAGGCGCGACATTGGGCCCGTGAGGCCACGAGCCGAGCCCGTGAAGCCACTGCTGCTTGACGTGCTACGCGTTGTGTTTGGGGCTGGCGCTTCGTTGCGGTGGGCACGCACGAGACACACACACTTGAGACAGAACTTTTCGTCGATCACAGCACTCGGGTGTTCGGCATTGCGCTTTTCGTGCCACGGAAGACACAGCGTGAACTGGATCACACAGCGTGAGCACATGAACTGGCCGCAGCATCGGCAGCTCGCATGGGTCTTCTTCACCAGGCTCGAGCCAAAGGTCTTGAGGCACGCCGCACAGTGCTTGTGGGCCTCCGAGAGCTTGGCGTCCTTGACCTTGGCCTGGAAGTCGTCGGTGGAAAGCACGCGGCCGTGCTTCATGAAGTGCTTGACGTCCGCACAGTTATCCAGGTTCACGACCGTCGGGGCAAAGTGCGTGAGGAACGACTTGCCCAGCCAGCTCGTGGCACTGCCGCTTGGATCCAGCGAGCCTTCCACAAAGACCTGCACAGCACGGGCGTTGGCGTCGTACCGGTACATGGAGGTACACGCCATGGCACCACGCACGAGATCGTACTCGCGCTCAGGCATGACCGAGACAATGTCCGAGTCCACAGGCAGCACGACCTTCATCAGCAGCTTCTCACCGCTCTTGGTCTCAATAGTACGTGAGTACTCGACGCACGCGTAGTCCCGCGGCGAGACGAACTTGTCAGCGGGCGAGACGTACGCGAGCCATTTGAGACCGAAGAAGTGGAACGGATCGTCTGGACGCTGGCGTTCAAACACCTTGAGCACCGCGGCGTCGAGGAACAGGTCGCGGTAGAGATCCGTCTTGACCGCACGCTCGTCAGTCGTAGTATCACAGTAGAGACCGTACTCGAGGTCTTTGAGGGAGACACTGGAGACTTGTCCACGCGCGAGAAAGTGGCGCATTGCAGGCGTGCTGTCTTCGTGCTTGCGGCGGTACAGTGTGAGATGGTGCTGCTTGCTCGTGTAGTGGGACCGCCACTCGCTGCTGCCACCGTCAAACATTTGCTCGCTCTGGGACCACACAGCGTTGCTCTTGCGCAGCACGCGGTTCATCTCGACGATACACTGGCGCTTGAGCAGCTCGATCTGGTCGCGTGAGAGCGTCACGCGCGGCAGAAACTCTTCGCTCAATGGGAAGCGACGGCGCGGGTTGCGGGCCTGGACTTCAATGGACAGCACATCGCCGGCTTGTGGCAGGATGGTCTTGTTTTGGCTCTGGGCCGTCGTGAGCAGCACGGGGCCGCCGCTGTTGGAGGTGGACGAGCTTACGCGGCTACCGGCGATGCTCACAAACCCGGATCGAGAAGAGTCCATGGGATCTAACGAGTGTGTACAGTATGGTTCTGGCGGTGTGTGAGGGTCGGGTAGATCAAGAGTGAGCTTGGAGTTGAGTCGACGGGATGGAGTGGACGCGATTGCGACGTCGGCTGGGAGTGGATTGGATGAACGCGAAAGCACACTGTACACCAGACTATCACAGACGACGAGTGCAGAATAGAGAGACTGGTGGGCGAGGAGGCGCGGGCACTGGCGGCGGCGTCAGTCGTCCGAGGCGGCCAATGGGGAAATGTGTGTGTGTGTGTGCTCGTCGGGATGCAAGTCCCAGCGCAAGAGAGGGAGCAATCGGATCCGGTACAACTCCACCCCACAGCCGATTTGGAGCTTGACCTTGATCGTGGTGCTGACGGGCCAAACCCCACACGTTTGTGCAGCCGGGAGCGCGAGCGGCACGAGCGGCGATGCTGTTTCTTTTCTCTGGGAGCCGCTTTCTCGTTTCTCTCTTCCGTGAGTCTGCTGTGACACACACAGACATCAACATCAGCAGCCTGCCGTCCGTCAGTCCGGGCAACGCAGTGTGGAATGAATGCCGAGACTGTCAGACCGGCGGGAGAGAGAGGATCAAGTTGCAAGAGATGCTGCCGTGGGAAGGGCACCATGTGACTCGCGGATTCGGATCGGCTGATTCGGCCGTGGGAAAGGCGGATGAGACCTCCAGTAACAGATCAAGGTAGATCACTGACAGCAGCGCGTGTGACTATTTTTTCAAAACAAGGTTATCGTGTAAATTCAATATTGATCAAATGTCTATCAGTACACCTTGTTTTAGTACCAGGGCGAATAGTTCACCTTCAATCTGGAAATGAGCTCTTCAGTGTTGCCTTTCTCGGCTCATTGATTTTGAAACATCGTCCAGCCGTGGGGCGTTTGGTAAACAGCGACACTCAAACTTTGATTGTCGATGTTTGGCGTGCGCAAGTGCGGCAGTTCAGTCAAAGTGACGACTTCACTTGCGATTTGTATTGGAAAATCTGAGATCTGGCTCAACTGTCAGTTTCGCTCGGTCGAGCTTCTCTGCCCGGAGCCTCGAACTGCTGAACTGTAAGCAGCAGAAGCTGCCAATTGTGCTTCTTCACCCGTCACGCTGTGCAGTAAATTGCGATGTTTGACAACACGACTGTGTATGTGGAATTCGCTCAATACTTTCCCAAGAGGAAGTCGGTGAATCCAGCAAATCGCAACTCCCACGAGCTTTGCTGACAAGCTTTGGTCCAACATTCAACAAGGATCCGATTGGGAGCCGTTGTGGGATCCGATCGAGCACGGTTTCGCAATAGAATTGTGTATCAGAGACTGTGGGTGGCGGTTCCGAAGGAAAAGATCTCCCGCAGGTGTCAACATGCACGATCCAGCGCGCCGAGGATGTTGAAAGTGGGAGGTTACTGTATGTTTCTCGCAGATCCACTAAGGAAATCTCAGCTGCTATTCGAGAACTTGGGGGCGGCTACCCGCGTCCGACCGGCGCCCATCATGGGCCCCATGCTCCCTGTAACAACAGGGCCTGTTGTGTTGGCAGTCTGAAAGCTTGGCTAAAGTTGTCAGCACATTATTGATCGGGCGGAGCAAGATCTTTCCGGCCCGCTGAACTTGGCAGCCTGCTCGGTTCAGCATGCTCCGACCACCAGAGACGCAGCCTTGTCCTGTCAGCTGAAGTTGCGATTGCTGTTGCTGTCTCCTGTCTTCACTTCAGCATTGCAATCGCCAGCGCAATCGCCACTTGTTGGTACTCTATGATCGAGACTGTCGTCGAGTCAACGAGTTGTGCTGATGGACGAGTGCCACGTGCTGTGCAAAGCGCACGGAAGTGGCCTACCAAAACTGCTGAGGCAGTCCAGAAAGTCAGCGTTTGCAGTTCCAAAGGCTGACCGTTTCGAGTTCGTTGAGTCCGCTCTTCGCTCGGCGTGACGTCAGTGAGAGGAGACACCAACTCACACACCCCACCCAGCGGAACCCACTTGTAAGCAGCACACTTACAGCACACACTCACACCAGTCCGTGAATTCAGTTCGTGACGCTCGACGCGTGAGTTGCTACGTACAGTGTTCCTGTCTTGCGCATCTTGGCAATCCGCCAACTTCCAAAAGTCGCCGAGTCTGTAAGCCTGGAATTCGAACCATCGATATGTATCACGGGAGAAGTCCGCTGTGGAGGAGCTTGGTGCCTCTGTACGTGCGTGCAATCTACAGACGCACGAATCACATCGCTCACTAATCTTCTGTAACAACTATGATGGGTTCTAGAGGCTGCCTGGCACTTCAAATCTATTAGCACGTGTGCTGCCAGGCACCAGGCACTGGCGTCCTATCCAATCTCAGCTGACGAGAAACCAATGGACCACTCCTGTGGACTGGAGTCTCCTGTGGAGTCCACAGTGGACTGGGGAGCAGGACGCATCTGCGCGGCAGATTCCAGCAGAGTTGACGTTGAGTGAGTGGATGGGAAGATCATCTACGGGAAATGGCACTGCGGCAGTGCCACTGCCTTCTGGACCTTGAGGCTCGGCCAGCAATGCTCGCCGATCGATGACTGGAGTCACACTTGCATTGTTGCATTCGTCACTCACGAGTCGTGAGTCACGACACCGTCGAATGCAACTGACGCAAGGAAGTCAGCGCACCGACGACGGGAGGAATTCGGATGAGTGAGTTCTACTCCAATTCAGTCACGTGTTGGAGCCCATGGCGTCCTGGGAGCTCGGGGGAGTCCCCCGGGGGGACAGGGCTCATGCTGGTGGTGCTTCTCCAATGGAGTGTTGAAGTGGGGTTCGCTGAAGACCTCAGCCTAAGGCGTCCATGAAACTCATAGGACAGACTCGCGCGGTGGGACACTCGTTGGACTGCTCTCTCTGGCCAGTCGCCGCAGCCTTCACGGAGATTAGTTGAATGGCTTCTGGCGCATATTGTGTGGCTACCCGACTTCAGGAGCAGAGTCTCTCGATGCAACGCGATGCTTGGCCGCTGGCCACAGTGCCTTCGGAAGCGCATTGACATGGAGCAGACACCAACCCAGTTGTTGGAACTGAGCTATATACCGGTTAGTCTTCGAGGCAGAGTGCTAAACACCCACGCGGATACTATGAGGGAAGACACAGCCGACTGTCGGGGAAGTAACAGTGGATTTGCGACGACAATTAGCCTCGCTGGAGTCGCGTCGTTTGCCTCGTCTCAGCGTACCTCAACTCAGCGTTGGGCACCAATATGGGTTGTCCTGATCAAGTTGAATCACGGCGTATGGTCGGGTCCTTGTGTTCATCGTAGTCGCGCGACAAGTAGTCCACGTGCACGAACGCGCGCTCGACATTGTCGAGCTCTTCGACCTTGTTCTGGAGCGCCAAGCTGATATCGTGGGCTTCACGCACGCACATATTCTCGGGCAAAATGACCTCGAGCTCCACGAGATAGTTGTTGCCAAAGTGGTAGGCGCGGACAATGTCCGACTTCATGAGCGGGTGGTGCATGTCCGCGAGCTCGTGGATCTGCTCGATGAAATCCGTATCAGCACCTGCCCATACAAACTGTCAGTCAAGAAATCTACACAGTATAAAGCCAGGTTGCTGAAGACGTACGCAGGCCGATGAGCCGCTCGACTTGTTCCTTGCCCGTCGCGAGCCAGCTGAACGCGATGTAAACCGAGATCGCGATGGCGCCAATAGAGTCGGCGTACCACCAGTCGCGGCGGTAGTGGGCCAGCAGCGAGGTCGTCACAGCGACAGTGTTGCTGAATACATCGTTACGATGGTCCTGCGCGAGTGCGTCCGCTGAGGACGAGTTGTTGCCGATGCGAGAGCAGACCCACCACAGCACGAGCTTGATCACGATCGCGCACAGTAGTACGGCAACCGTAAACGCCGTCATATCCAGATCTGGTAGTGAGCCGGCAAAGCCACTGACCAGCGTCTCGATCGATTTCTGGACCACTTCAATGGCTGCCATTCCCATGAGCGTCGCTGAGATGATGACCGCGATGGGCTCAAGACGCCGACGACCAGCGGGATAATTGACGTTCGGTGTGTGCATGTGCTTGTCCGAGTACCAGAACAACCACTGCGACGTGAGATCCAGGATCGAATCCACGAGCGACGACAATACAGCCAGCGAGCCACTCGTAAGCGCCGCGTAGGTCTTAGCAATCGCCAAGATCTGACACCAGCAGCACCACCAAAACTGTCAGATCAAAACGATACAAACCCTCCTATAACTCAAGGTACGCACCACATTGACGATCAACGACACGCGGATCGCGGTCTGCACCTTGGCGAACGCTCCAGGCGCCATGCGGTTCATCTCCGAGTCGCTCTGCTGGCGCAGCAGCGAATGCGCGACCTGCGAGCGGCGCGACTCGCGACGGGGCACGCCCTTGACGAGCTCCACGTCGTCCGGCACCGCCACAACATGCTGGTCAGTACCGGTGTTGGTAGCAGTGCTAATAGCCCCGTAGTTGGTCGCTGCGATGCGTGGCGACGCGCTCTTCTTGCGGTCGTAGTCGCGTAACTTGGTCTTGGTGTCGGCCATGGTCTCAAGCGAGAAAGGCGATGGTACGGGATGCACAAGCGGCAGAAGAGGACGAGACGCGCGCAGCCAGTCGGGAGCAACAGGACGCAGCATACACGAGCAAGAGTAGCAGTGGAGGACGTGCGGAAGGGAAGCCAACACCCGTCGCTGGGCGGTTTCCTAATACCTCCTCTCGATCAGAATTGAGTGGAGGATGATAGCGAGGCCAGTCACCTTGAAGAGCTCTGGAAGCCGTTTTATGCGAATCTGAGGTTACATATTGGTGTGTACCACACCAAGCTTCGTCTCAGCAAGTGACAGCACTCGTACTTAATCGAGTGTAACCGGGATAAATCGGAATTTGAAGGAGGTTGACGGTACAATGCAAAATGCTGCCAAGTCATGGCCGGCAACAAACGGTGAATGGCGGGCGGCGCAGAGCGGTGCCACCATTGACGAGCTCTTAGCGCGCAATTCGGGAGGCTTCACGCGAGAGACTGCTGCAGTAGATACCATGTTCGTGCTGACACGCATCTCCGATGTGATTCCCGTGGCGCCGGACCTTTTTGAGGAGGATTACCAGAAGGTGCTGGTCGAAGAGATCGACCGCAAGTACGCCAACAAGGTGATCGCGGACGTCGGGCTCTGTCTCTCGATCTACGATTTTGTGCACATCGGCGACGCGTTCGTGCATCCAGCGGACGGCACGTCGCACTCGCAGGGTGAGTCGTTGCGTGGGATTACGCTTGTGTGTGTGGTACATGAAGGATTAGAGTATTGACCTGGTGGGTTGGGGATTCATGATAGTGGAGTTTCGCATGGTGGTGTTCCGTCCATTTGTCGGCGAGGTGTTGAAGGGCCGCATCGTGAGCTGCAACGAAGAACACATCCGAGGTACGCTGCTGCTATAACGAAGCTTCTATCCTGCTCTGGGCGTGAGGCGCTGACGCTGTTTTTGGTGGCTGTTGCTAGTCTCGATTGATTTTGTGCAGGATATCATCATCCCGTCCTACGCCATGCAGACACCGTCCTACTTGTACGTTGAGCGGCATTAGTGTTGTTGCAGGCCAATAGTTGCGATGGTACCTGACGGTGTGGATGGCCTCAGTGATACAGCGGAGCGTCT
>JAADXI010000180.1:0-34720 GCA_023337615.1 Pythium brachiatum | reverse complement strand
TCCTCTCTCTCTCTCTCTCTCTCTCTCTCTTTTTACAGCACCATATAGCTGGCGCTTCGGCGGCTCGTGTCGGGCGTCGGCACCGTCCACGACGTCGTGCCGCACGACTCGTTGTAGTAATACAGCTTGCCCGTCGTCTTGGAGTGGACCGTGACCCAGCCAGGCACCACAGCCGCTACGCTTCCGTCCAGCGCCGCAGAGCTGAGTTCCGAGAAGTCCGAGTCGGCCAAATAGTCCGAGAAGCTGCCGTCTTCGCGCTCGAGATGCACGTCGCCACTGCTGCGCGACAGCTCCAACAACGACTCATCCTGTGGCTCGCCCTGTTCTTTGGTGGTTGATCGCTCGGCTGATGCGTTGGCTTCATCTAGAATCGCCTGTGCAAAGCCTGCAGCGAGAGCGGCTTCTTCCTGCGCACGCATCTCGATGTGGGAGATATTTGCGTACTGCTCTTCCATGGCCATCATACTCGGTCGCATTCTCTTGGCTGGAGACTCGGCGGGTGGCTGCTGGAGGTTCTTGAGGCTCTCCGAAATCATGGTCATCCGGTCCAAATGCACTTGCAGATCGGCAAGCTGAATGGCTTCGTGGACCTCGACCTCTTCCGGCTCATTCGTCAGCGTGGCGCGTCGCGACCGCGTGACGATCTCCTCGACCAGCGGATTCACACGCGGCGACGGAAGCGGCGGCGTCTGCGGCCGTGGCTTCCCACTCGCGTCCTTGTCGTCACCATTCGTGTCGACCTGGAGGGCTCTCGCGCTGTTACTCGTGCCGGGCGCCGGCCGCTTGCGGATGTTCTTGAACACCACGGGCTTCTTCATCACCGTCACCTCCGCTTCTTCTTCCGAAGACAAGGACATGACGCTTTGCCGCGGCGACATCGCCGGCTGCAGCGACGAGCGGAACGAAGAATTCTGTGGGTTGACCTCCTCGATGATGAGCTCGTGGTCGTCGTTGTCTTCATTACCGTCTTCCAAGGGCACAGAGCCTGTTGAAGACACCGTGACCGTGGACGAACTGGAGCCCGTGGACGGCGTGGTCATGGCGTCGTCGTCGTCTGCATCCGTGAGCTCTTCTTCCGACTCTTCCGTGCCGCCCACACCGTTGGAATACGACTGGCGGTACTTCCCAACCCCTAAATCCATCGGCTCGCGTGCATTGCCTCGGTCCAGCGCTGCCTCGTCCAGCAGATTGTCGAAATCCATGTCATCATCAGACGTGATCCCTCCGTTGCTGAGTGGAGCCGCCGCTACGACCACGCCATCAGCGCCCAGCTCGTACATCTCATCACCAGGCATCATGTGCTCTTCGTCATCATCGTCATCATCGTCGTCATTATCGTAGTCTCCGCTGCCCGTGAAGTCGGTCTGCGTGAGCACCATGTCGTCCTCAGGCGAAGACGACGACCGAGACGTGGACATGCCCGACGAGCGGATCGACGAGCGCCCGGCCGACAGTGTGGAACCGTTCTGCTTCGCCGGTCGGAACTGAAACATGTGCGGGATCGTCGAGCGGTTGCCGTTGCTCTGGGTTCCTCCCTGGCCGCCGTTGTCCTCCTGGCTTGATGAACGCTGGAACGCTGCCGTCGACGCGTCTACAGAACTGGCGGAGCGCATCACGCGGTTATGCTCCGCGTACATGGCTGCCTGTTGCTGTTGGTGCTTGCTACTGGAGCTTACGATCGTGGAGCCCGAGGTTCGTCGGTGGTCCATCTCGCTCATGGTCGTGGAGGCCGTCGACAGTATGGACGCTCGCGCTAGCGACGCACGACGCGGCAGCTCTCTCCGCTGGGCATTGCTGCTGCAGCGCACGCATATCCGTGCCTTCTTCTTACCCACAAAGTCACTGATCGTGCCGTTGGGGGGCGCGACAAACTGGTGCACGCTGCACGGGTTACACATCACGTCGCCGCACACCACGCAGTTGTACTTCTTGCGCACGAGCGAGAAGCTGCGCGTGCACACGACGCAGCACACGCGCTTGTGGAGCGGAACCATCTCCTTGGGCCGCGCCAGCACCAGCAGATCGAGCCGCTTTTGGTTGATATTGTCCCTCAAGCACGCCGAGCGCATCGCTGCCGTGTCCACGATCTTGTGGACCAGCCACGCCGGCAGCCGCTCGCCCAGATCGTTGATCATCATCGTGTACAGCTCCAGATTGCCCGGCGAGACCTCGGAAAACGTATGCAGCGTGAGCGTCTTGGCGCGCACAAACAGCGCCGGGTGGTCAAACGCCTGGATCCCTGGGAGCTCCACGCTTTTAGAAAGGCGGTAGCCCACTTTCTTGCCGTCGCGGTCCGTGAACTTGTCCACGACTTCGACGTACAGGTAGTCGCGGTTCTTGGCGACGCTTGGCGCGAGCGACTTGATGCTGTGCCACTTGACGCACACAAAGCGGTCCCCTCGTGTGCGCGGCACCAGCGTACACAGCACTTGGCCGTCCAAAAACTCGGCCGGGTTCACGCTGCTTTCGTGCGCGACAAAGTCCTCGGTGGTCTCGGTGATCAGCGTGTCCATCATCTCATCAAACGACGCTGAGACGTTGCACTTGCCGCGCACGGACGCGTCGATGCGCGGCTCGTCCGAAAGCTCCGTGCCCTTGGCGCGGTAGATGGACACGCCCTCACGGGTCTTCGTGGACTGCCACCGCAGCGTGCCGTAGCCGTGGCACAGGTTGTACGCGTCGTCCACGGCGTGCTCGCCGATGTTGACCAGCGTCTCGCGGAGTTTGGGCGAGAACTCGAACGCCGTGAGCGAGGAGGACGACGACGAGTGGCGTTCATTGTCCGTGTCTCCTCCTCCTCCTAGAGGAGAGGAGGAGGACGGAGGGGACGTCATGTGGGAGTCGCTGCTGCGGTTGCGGAGTGGGTTCATGCTGTGGCTGTGGCTGGGCGGCTGGCGCGAACCGCGGAGCTGCCGCGGGTCCGCGGTGGACCGCGACTGCGGACGGGAGGACAGCCCGAGCGCGGACCGCGACCGCGTGGTGTGCTTGTCGTGAGGAGCGCCGGAGGAGCGCACGATGCCGCCGTGGTGGTGGCCACCGCTTGGGTCTTTGTGGGGCGTCGGTGAGTAGAGAGATGCGAGCCGGTCGCTGTCGGGCGCCGAGGCAGAGAGCGGAGACGGAGACGGCAGGGAGCCGCCATGTTTGCTCGGGCTCGAGCCGAGAGCTCGACGCATATTACGACGAGGGGAGCGCAGATAAGGGGAGAGGAGACGGCAATTAGGGGAATTTCGCGAGTCCTCCGTAACGCCACGCCAAATTTCGTTTCTTTCGCTCGGTTTGTCGGATCTCTCTTTTCGTTCTCGCGTGGAAGAGTTCTGCGCGGCGGATACGATCGACGACCACGGAAGGTTGAATTGATGCGGGATGACACGACGCGCTGTCCTGCTGATACGATGGATGGATGGATGGGGGTCGCGGCTTTCGTGCTCGGCAATCGCCCGTCGCTAGTCGAGCGCACGGACCGAAGGGCGTCGACGTCTAGTAGACTCCACTGCGTGCGGCTTCTTCTCGCTCGTCTTGCAGCGCGCGCGCCTTGGAAGGAAGCGTCGATGGCCTGCTCGATCAGTCGAGCTCTATCTTATCGCTTGGCGCGAGGGAGTGCACGGCCAGTGTGCTGGCTTGATTGATGCCCGTAATTCCGAGGTCCGCACTATTTTTGGAGCGAAGGGCAAATAGTGCCCCACTCCACGAGACCCGCTCCTCTGTGTTGGACTGAGTTGCTGGTGTTGCCAGACTGGAGGAGGGGAGGAGGGAAGAGAGCCACAGCCCTCCTCCTGCCTTCAGTGCACGGCCCAGTGGGCTGTGGCAGGTGGTGGCCGAGCTCAGAAGCCATGTGGAGCGCGGTTAGGGCTCTGTGTTGAAGCCAATTGGCAAGGGCAACATGGCCAGTCCCGGTCATGACACATGGCGGCTCCCCTATCCACGGAGCTGCTCCGACTCTGGACTGGAGTGTGAGTTTGCCGCTCAATTGGATCCACCACCAGGTGACCCACTTTTACCGTTGGCAGCCAAATCCTCCATTTCGTTCTCTAATAAACTCGCGCCAAAATACTCCACACAGTTCATACTACTACGTAGTATATTGCTGTTGACTGCACCGCACTATCACCAACACGATAAAAAATAGCCACATTTCATCTTGACCGTGTTTAGCACAGCGTATTTGGGCGGACGCGGCATTTCGTACACTGCAAATGCCCAATAACGCCTCTGCTGATGCGCTGACGTTTGTGCATGTTACGCCCCTATTACGGCGCTTCTCCGACACCACGAGTACAGTCAACATCCATGTCGTGAGCTTTTATTATAATAAATGCGTGTGTGGGGCGGGGTCAGTTGCTCAGCGGCAATTCTCACATCACAGTTCAGTTATCAAAACACAGCTCTGCTGGCAAGAACAGATCGCTCGAATCGAATACAGTTTGTACCAGATCGGAAGACATTTTTGTCAGCCCGCAAATGGGAAAATGGGGGAGTTGTCCGAGCCAAGCAGCGTCCAGCATGAGCCGCTACATCACCCTGTACGGTGTACTGTATCTGGGATTCCAAGTGGGAAGACGGCGGTGTGGCACGAGGCCACTGCAGGCTGGCTCCATCGCGTGAAGTTTCCCCAGTCCGCGGCGTGCGTGCGGATCCCCAGCTGTTGACTGGGAAACGTCTCCTTCCCCTCGTCTGAGTGACAGAGGGTACTATTCCTTCGTCCAACTGTCGAGACCGCTGTCACAGCGCCACAGCGGCTGTGGGCAAACTCCACAGCATGTTGCATGATGATCATGGCGTGCGCGCTCGCTGGCGGGAAACAGGAAGCTCGGGAAAGCGCGAACAGGAAAAAGAGAGAGAGATAGAGAGCTCACTGAAAATGGACGACCGCATGAAGTGGCGACAAGGCGGCATCCGTGATATAGGACATGCACGCTTCGGCCTCGCTGCAAGTCACTCACGACGCCTGCTGAAACGATGAGTCTTCACTTCGTCGCAGGTTTCATCAATCAGCGATTTGGCTGACTGTCACTCTTACGGGGGAATGCTGACGTCACGGTGTGACTGTTCGGACCGCCTCGCCCCTCCAATAATTATTGGCGGGTGGCATCATGGAGGTGTCGATTGGCGGGCGGGCGTATGAGCTCTCGGAGACGCTCCACAGCGACGAGCTCGCGCCGATCTTTGCCGACGCGTGGACAGCGTCGCGTGTGTGGTATGCGAGCTGCTTCATGGCCGAGCAGCTCGTCGCCTTCGCGGCTGAAGCGACGCCGTCGTTCAACGTCTCCGGCGGTCGCTCGGTGATCGAACTCGGCAGCGGCTGTGGTCTCGTGGGACTCGTCACCGCTGTCCTGGGTGGCGATGTACTGCTCACTGACCAGCGAGAGGCTGTGGATCTACTGCGGCGCAACGCACAGGAGAACATGCACTCGGTCGACGAGAAGCAACGCGTGACAGTGGCTGAGTACCAATGGGGGACGCCTCCAGCTCAAACCGAGTTACCTCGCACCACGTACGACTTCATCCTCGTCTCGGACTGTACGTTATTCAACTGCATTGGGCAGCTAGCTCTTTGCATGCAGTTGCTGATGATGTGGTGTGGGTGTGCTGATGTAGGTATCAATCCGATCTACGGCACCGAGTCCTGGCGCAACCTCGCTCGCAGTATCGACATGCTCAGCGACGATGCGACCGTCACGTATTTGGCCCACGAAGCACGAGGAGAAGACGAGGCCATGGAAGATTTCCAGGCGTTCAGTGCCGCGTTTCTCAGCTTTGAGGTTGTTGCGCAGCAGCCCGAGAAGCGCCTGAGGCTGTATAAAATTAGAAGGCAACACGCTTGATTAACCACGACTTGACCACGTCGCTGTTGAAGCAAGAGCTGAGCTCTACTCATTCATTAGCCTGCCGGTATGGCATCGCCTTTCGATGCGACTTGCATCGCCAGCAGTGTGGGTATATACTGGGGCGACGAGAGTGAACAGCCTCCTGCTCAGGTTTCAGCAGTGTGCCTCCCGCGCGTACGGACTGCAGTTGCCACACCTCAGAAACAGCGGCGTCACAATGGCTCGGTATCGCTTCCGGATCTGTGCGCACGGCAGGTTGTGCTGAACCGAGATCCGGAGAAGGACGCGCCACCACACGCGTCTGCGATGTCACTCTTGGTCGTTCTGCAGACGCTGTGGCAGAGCATTGCGAAAGATACAAACGCCTTCGCGCGGCAAATCTGTGAAGGCAACACGCCGCAAGTCGCTGATCCGAAGCTGCTTCACCAGCGGTATTATAACAACGGAGTGTATCAGGAAGATATGCTGTACTTCTTTCGGGAGCGTGACGCTGTATTTCGTCAGGAGGCGATCAACAATAAGGTGCGTTTGCCGTGGCGCTGTGAGACGGCGTCGCTGGACATGCCTGACTCCTGAGTGAGCTTGGTGTCCTATAGACAAAACCATACAGTGTCACGGATGACAAGCAACAGTACCATTTCGATCGACGCAGTCGGAAGGCGCCAGCGAAGACAACGGCTCCTGGACCGAAAACCACGCGGCGAGAGGAGAAGAAGATGGTGGAAACCCGACTCATGGATGGCCACGACCACAAAATCCAGCATCTACTGCATGTTCTCCAGAGTGAGATCGCGAACGAGACACAGCGAGAAATACGTACGTAGTAAGTAGTGCACTTACGAAACAACGAGGCTCGCTCACACAAGGTGGTGTGGTGTGCACAGGAGGCTTGAACTATTGGAGTCCGAAGAAGAAGCTTTCGCGGCAAAGCAAGCGGCAAGTGTCGGATATCGTGAAGGAACGATACGAAGCGGCCGACCGGATCATGCGCATCCTAGAGGTAAGATCAACTTGAGCGCTAGGACTCACGTGACTGAAGCTCATGCACCTTCACTCGATGCGTTCAGGAGTATCACATTGTCGTCGGCGTCGATGCGGCGCGATATCTTCAGCAGACGATCGCTGAAGGCAACCGGATAATGGGGCGGACGTGAAATTCCAAAGGCTTACCCAACCTTCGAGGCGTTTCGTGACTTGCCTTTGATGGATCCCTCCATAGCCACAAGCTCCAGACAGAGCTACGAAATCACGGCTATCAGTTGAATGTTTCGATTTGTGAAAATCGCTCTCTCAGTACGTACCTCTTTCAGTCGACTCGCTTTGACTTGGCTAGCAGTCGAGAGTTTGGCGGTGCTTTCGCGTCGTTTCTCAGACTTCAAACTCACGCAATAAGTCAAAAACGGGGCGCGCTAAGTCACAAGAAGCTGTCCACTCACCCCTGTTGCCTTTTGCTTTGTAGTTGTGTAGGGGCGATTGCCTTTTGCTGCGGTCTCAGTCGACGATGTTGAAATCGACGACCGAGTGGGTCCAACACGCGCTTGCGTTCGTTTGGGAAGGACCTTTGCCGGTCTGTTCCTGGTGTCACCATACAAAATCGCGTTGTGCTCCTCAGCTCTGAGCGCATTTCGATTCAGCCGATTTTCGAGAAGATGAACTTGCTCTTTCAGATCTTCCTCTCGGTTTGCTTGGTCATCTGTCTCACGACGCAACGCAGACAGCATCGACGAAAGTTGCTGAACAGAAGACACGACGTCAAGCGGTGGAATTAAGATGGCATTGGCATTGGCGTGCTCACCTCTGCGACGCTGCGAGTCACAGCTTCGGTAAGTCGGGTGATGCCAGCTCCATCAACATCGCCGCTGTCGCCTTGCTTGTTGATATCGTAGGAACGGGGTGTGCTGATCGGATTTGTCGGCACTCTAACGTGAATCCTCTGAGTCTAAGTAACAGGAGATGGTGAGTTTGCTTCAAAGGATGCAAGGCGTGTGCGATGGATCCTCACCTCAATCTCATGCATCGCAATCTCCAACTCATCCAGTCGAGCTTCCAGTCTGCAGCACATTCAAGAATCAGCCGAGTCTAGCTTGGTCATGGTATGCTCCCTGCCCCGCTCACCTAGAAGTTGTTTCCAGGAACTGTGAGATGTACATCTTGGACTCGGACCGTACCGACTCGACCTGCGATCGCCAGTGGTTCGTCAGAGAGGAGACATTTACCGGATACGAGAAGCTTTCTTACTGCTTGACCAGCGACTGCGTCAGCGTCATGCCGCAGCTTCTGTTCGACTTCACCGAGTGCGACGAGAACCTTCGTCCTCTAAATCAGTTGCACCCCACGGTCAGATCAGCACTCCACGTTGCATACAGTGTAAGCTAGGATACAGTACCATTTCATCGGCTTTTGTGAGAGATTCGTGGGTCCGTCGTGCAAACTGTTGCTCGGCCGAGTCAAGTCGATCAGCGAGACGCTCGCATTGGGTTTCTGCGTTGTGTTGCGACTCTCGTGAACACGCTTGGACCACTCGTAGCGCTTCCTTTATTCGATGCTGGGTCGTGCGTAGCTCTTCAATTGCCTCGACCAAGTGATCGTTATCCCCGACTGCTTCTGACCCAAGTTTTGAGTGGTGTTTGAATCCGACCCGCTTCTCATCCATCTCAGCTTGGAGCCCAACCACTGTCGTGCTCAGAAGATGCTGAGCATCAAGACACTTGCGTAGGAATGCCTTCACTTCGTGGACTTCCCCGACAGTCTCATGTTCCACACGGTCGACGCGATCGCTGAGTCGCTTCCACTGATCGTCTTCCGACCGAGAGCGTCGCGCCAGGTCAGCCTTCCATCCACACTCCATCTCCGTCGCGAACGACTTGACGTTCTCGCGCTGGGCATCCAACACAACAAAACGTCAGTCAGGATTAGACTGGCAAATAGCCCACACAGCCAGGAAAATTCATACCAGTTCTTCGTGCTTCTGCTCCATCGCGATGTACTTCTCCGACAGCGACATACGGATCCGCTCCAAATCCTACACAGCAGCACATACACAACATCAGCGCCCCCTTCCAATTCCCACAGTTCTTCGCCACGGATCGTACCTCATCCAGCCGATCCGTTACAAGCTGCCGCATGATCTCTAGGTGGTGATCGGCGTCTCCTTGGGCGTTCTGCATGGAGTCCAGTCGCGCTTGCGCAGCAAACACGAGCGTCTTCAGGTCCTGCGTCTCGCTGTCCAGCGTCATCTTGACCTGGTCCAGATCGCTCTTCAGCTCGCTGTTCATTTCCTCCAGAAACGAATCGCAGCGACGCATGTGCTCTTCTCCTTCGGTCAATCGCACTTCATGCGCATGGAGTTCTGTCGAGTATTTCTCCATCCACGAGTCCATTTTGGACGCAAACGCCGACAGCTCGGAGCGCGACTGCTCGGCTGTCTGCTCCACATACTCCTGGTTCAAGCGAAACACTTTAGACAGCGAGCTGGTCTTCTGGTCGTTCGAGATCTGCGCGGCTTCGAGCTCCGCGAGCCGCTTCTCGAACGTCTGCACGCTCAGACACGCCGCCGACACGCGCTCCAGCTGCACCTCAAGAAACGAGATGTACGCGTTGCGGTCGGTGAGTAGCTGCTTCGCGTTGCGGTCGCCACTGTGCTTGAGCATAGCGTTGCTGCGCATGTAGTCCTCATAATACGAGCCGCTCGTATTGCCCTTGGCCGCCATTTTCGTCGGTGTTTTGTTGGTTTGTTGGAAGATGTGCAGAAGACCATCACTCCAACCTCGATCATGAAGAGGTGCGTACTTAGCAAATCACATGCGAACCTAATGGTCCAGTTCAAAACGAAACGACCGCAAAATGGACGGCGTTTCATGGAGCTCCGCGCCAAGGAGGCGTGTCAACGGCCTTCGGGAAGGCGAAGGCCTTCCCTGTACAGGAAGACTCCACCGCGACGCGGCTAGTTGCAGAAATAAGAGAGCTTGTGCGTTCGCCCCCACGCCTGAGTGTGCATTGGTGTTGAATCTACGAGCCTCCTGTCCGCCATGAGCAACACGCACCGCGTGTCGCCCGAGATCTCGGTCAAGAATGAGAACCAGCCAAGTCTACCAGCACTGAAGCCCAAGATGCTGCCTGCGCAGCTCAAGTCGGCGCGCAGTGTGGCCAAGCTGGGCGCCAAGAAGCTGCTGCAGGCGCCGCAGCTGGATCCGATGGAGAAGTTCAGTCCGATCCGCAAAAAATGCGCGCACATACTCGACTCCAAGTGGTACACTGTGCTCATGCTGCTGATCACTGTGTACGCGCTGTTTGGCGACGACATCCGCTTGAGTCTGACCTCCAAGGGCGCGGACAACGGCTTCTTCTCCATGGCGACCGTCTGCCTCGTGCTCTTCTCCGTCGAGTTCATCGTGTCCTGCTACTGCAAGCCCGGGTACCTCTTCAGTTTCTACTTTGTGCTGGACCTCATCGCAACGTTCTCGGTGCTACCGGATATTGGCTGGATCTGGTCCGCGATCATCGGCACGAGCTCAACACAGAGCTCGTCTGCGATCAAAGCGAGTCGCGCTACTAAGGCTGGCAGCAAAGCCGGTCGAATTGTGCGAGTCGTGCGTGCGGTGCGGCTTTTCCGAGTCGTCAAGATCCTCAAGTGGAAGCACAAGGACGACGATGGTACAGCTGAAGTCCACACGGAGAGCAAGGTCGGCAGTAAGATGGGCGAGGTCACCGTGCAGCGCGTCGTGATCCTCGTGCTGTTTCTGGTCATGCTGCTGCCCGTGTTTGATGGCGGGTACACGCAGCAAGAGTACCGCTACCAGGATGTCGGGCTGCGTGCGATTCACATGGTGCTCACGTCGGGCTACGCAACGGTTAAGTCTACTGAGTTCCATCGCATGTTCGAAGGGTACATCCGTGACGCGGGCGTGCTGGTGTACATGCAGTTGGCCACTGTGAGCCAAGACGACCTGCTGACCATGCTCACCACCATGCGCTTCCAGCCGACAGACTCGCCTGCCGCGGACTACAACCTCACCACCAACCCTAGCAATGACTGGAGTGCGGCGAACCTGCTCGTCGATTACACTGCGGTGACGGACAGATTCCGCGACACGGAGATCAACATCGTCAAGACCTACGGCTGCTTCAACACGTCGTTCATCGTGACCGACGTTGCGGATGCGACCAGCTCCTGTATCTCGCTCGCAATCTTTGACAACTCGGATGTAGCCAAGTCGGGGGCAGCGTACAACATCCTCAAAACCTGTTTCATCATCGCGGTTCTTGTCACGGCCTCCACAGCGTTTATCCGAACGACTCGTAAGCTCGTGTTGGAGCCGATCGAACGCATGATGATGATCGTCCAGCGTCTTGCTGAGAACCCGCTCGCTAGCGTGCAGAGCTCAGCGAACGAGGCTGAGATCCGCAAGAACGCAAAGGAGCAGGGATTCGAGACGGCCCTGCTTGAGCTCACACTGTCGAAAGTCGGTCGGCTCATGCAAGTTGGGTTTGGCGCTGCTGGCGCGGATATCATCGGCAAGAACATGGGCTCCGGAGATCTTGATCCGATGCTTCCGGGCAAAAAGATCACAGCGATCTACGGCTTCTGTGACATCCGCCAGTTCACCGACACCACCGAGTGTCTGCAGGAAGAAGTCATGGTGTACGTCAACAAGCTGGGCGATATCATGCACACGGGCACGCACCACTACTACGGCATGGCCAACAAGAACGTCGGTGATGCGTTTTTGCTGTCGTGGAAGATCTGCGACGGCGAGTTGCCGTGCTTTGCGCGGTTCACCGACTGCCCCACGGAAGAAGACCGGCTCCAGGTGGAGCAGGCCGTTCGCTGTCCTCCTAACCAAGGCGC
This sequence comes from Pythium brachiatum, assembly GCA_023337615.1. Lineage (NCBI taxonomy): Eukaryota > Oomycota > Peronosporomycetes > Pythiales > Pythiaceae > Pythium > Pythium brachiatum. Next base: position 23,047 of record JAADXI010000180.1, on the reverse strand, counting down.
GGGTAGGAAGCTACGACGCATCACGCCAACAGAGCTGGCTGATAGTGCGTTGACTGCGTTCATCAAGTGTATGATCGACCTTGACAACGCCAACACGGACGGCCCGCTCACCGAATACATCAAGCGCGAGAACGTGATCAAGCGATTCGGCCCGGGCTTCCGCATCAAGATGGGATTCGGAATGCACGTGGGCTGGGCGGTCGAAGGCGCTATTGGCTCTCGGTTCAAGATCGACGCCACGTACATTTCCCCGCATGTTGAAATGGCCGATCGCCTTGAAGCCGGCTCCAAGATGTTTGGCACGCCGATCAATATATCGCATTGGTTCGCAGCTTTGCTCTCACCGGGTGCTCGCAAGTTTCTCCGCAAGATGGACCGCATGAGCATCCGTGGTGTGGATACGCCCGTGACGGTGTACACGTTCGACGCGACGGTCATGAAGAAGGGCTTTGGCACGCCCAAGATCGATCCGGCCACGGGCATGCAGCAGCCCGTGGACTTTGAGAACGATCCCGAGTACATGGAGATCCGCGAAGGTCTCGAGCCGGCGTTCTTGGAGTCTGCAGGCAGCGCTGTGGAAGCTTACATTGCAGGGGATTGGCCCAAGGCACGACACTACCTGACCCACGCCCAACAGATCCGTCCGAACGATGGGCCGTGCAAGCACCTGATGGGAGCACTCAAGGAGAGCAACTTCGAAGCACCGCAAGACTGGAAGGGCTACCGATACGTTGCCGGATACTGAGAGAGCGAGAACGAGTTTGTTTCTGTTTCCCTTTTTTTCATAATACATACGAGACCCTTTTGTTTTTCGAACTACCGTACTTGAACGACGTAAAATGGCCAAATAACGGAGCGAGTGGAGAGCTGGTGCCGCCGCAGCGATCAGTGGGGAGGTGGATTGAAGACCTCCGACTCACTGACCTACTACGACGCCCCCCTCTCCTTCATAACTTCGTATCATACATGAGCTGGTCGCGAGAAGATGGGTCTGTCCTCATCTTGGTGGTCGTGGTCTCGATCGAATGTGATCGACTCGCGTGACTAGCTCGTCTCCGCTTCTCCGCTTCTTCTTCTTCTTCTCCTTCTTCTTCTTCTCTCCTTCTCGGGATTCCCTTAGAGTTACGCCACTGTTTCACACCGCGTCAGCTTACCTCTCAAGCCCAAGGCTAGCTCGCCAGCCGACCACGCGCTGCCTCACGTCGCCGATGACTCGCAGCCGCTGCGGCAAAGTGATCCCCCGAATCGAAGCGCTGGTGGCGCTCCGACAGCCGGGTGAGGGCTACGTTCTTTGAGGCGAGCTGTTGGGCCTGAAGATTGGCCTTGGCGCGCGCTTCTTGGACAGCAGCAACCTGAGGATGATTCGCCCACTTATTAGGCGCACCGTCCGACATCTTCATGTGCTTGGCTTGCGGGTGCATGTCTGGGCTATTAAGCTCACTGCTCTGATTCGAAGGCTCCGAGAAGCTTGGACTCGCTGGACCACTGGAGTTGTTCTCTCCAGGTGATTCCCCATGACGGTCTTGCTTCGGCGCCTGCTTGGCAGCACACTCCATCTCGTAGTCCGCTGAATCAAAGTACTTGCGTTCCTTGAGATCACGACGAAGCAACACATTGGCTGCACACAGCTTTCCGAACTTGGTCGCACGACTGTTTGGTGCAGCAACAGCGCCTTGTGGCCCTTGGTCGAGCTTACTCGGTGCTGCGGGAGGATCTTGACGCGATAAGTAAGTCTCCTGCTGACGCAACAACACATTACGACGCAGATCGTTCTTGGACGAAGCCGGACCCGCAGCCGCAGCCGCGCCCAGCCCACCGTAGGCACCGGGGCGTGCAGCCTTGCTTGGTTGCGCCGATGGACTCATTTGAGCGAGCCGCATTAACGCGGCTCGAGATGCTGAGGGCGAGTTCACAGGACTCGCTGCGACCATGTCCCTGTTCAACTTGATCGGTGACGGCGCCTGGTTGAGCTGCAACGCACTTGGGCTCAACGCAGGCGCGCCCATTCCATCGAACGCTGCATCAGTCTGTTTTCCCTGCAGAGCGAGCTGGTAATCTGCCGAGTCAAAGTGGCGCTTCTCGTGGAGCTTCTTCTGGATCAGATAGTTGGCGGCCGACATCGCGTTGCTCGGCGTGATCCCCATTTGGCCGTAGCGACTGGTCTTGGCGTTGGCTGGGATTGCACCAGTGTACCCCATGGGGTCGGCGTCTTTCTGGTTGTTGTCGTCGTCGTCCTGCATCTCCACGTCTTCATCTTGTCCGCTTTTCAACGCCGAGACAAACACCGATGCACCGAGCCGAGCCGAGACTCGAGGCGACTGCATGGCAGTCACATTCACACCGCCACTGGTACGCGGTGACGACACCGCCGTGGACGCGGACGACGGCGGCGTGGAGCCCTCAGCGGACGCTGGGCCGGGCGAGTGGAGCGCCTGCATCGCGCGCCGCATCGCATCGTCCGCCGAGTCGTACCGCTTGCGTTCTGCGAGGCGGTGGCGCAGCATCAGATTCCGCGCCGTGAGTGCGGCGTCGTCTGCATCCACACGCGAACCGCTGCCTCCAACAGCAGCACTCGATGTGCCCACGCCGCTGGGCACCACCGTCGCCGCTGGCTGCATCTGCCGGGGCGAGGGTGATTGCTGCTGCTGCGGCTTGGGCTGTAAGCCGTAGTACATGGCGCGACGGTGTGACGTCGGCGCGTTCGTGTGCAGATCCATGCCGTGCCACTGCGAGCGGCGGTCCCCCGTGGCTGCGCGTGCGCCACTCGCGCCGCTGGTGCTGGACGGGCTCAGCGTAGCGCGCGACACGTACCGCGCGCGTTGGTCCTCCATCTTCGCCGTGGGATCTTGAGATCTTGTGTCTACCACGCCGTTCGCAGTTCGCTCGCGACTGCTGATCTGATGTGGGGGCGTACCGACTGGAGCCACGAGCTCTTTTAATGTTTCTATTCGACACGAAGAACACTCCCGCTCCTCTTCTTTGCTCTCCGCTCCTCTCTGTTCTGCTCTCCGCTCCTCTGGTTCACGGTCGGACTCCTCTCCGCGCTTGACGCAGGGACGCACAACTCTGGAGGCGAGAAAACTGGTGCGAACTTGGAGCTGACGCCGACCGCACGCCAGCACGCAGTGCTTCGTGGAGGGAGTAAGCGCTCTGGGTTTGCGCTGTGCAGTCGCGCGCGCTGCCACCACCGACGGGTTAGTTGTTGGCTCCGACAAGTGGAGGCGAGGCGACGCGTCCGGCGGAATCAACCACCAACTCCGCAGTTTTATTCTCCCCTGGCCCGTTCGGGACCTGCGCTGTCGTATCCCACGCCGCCGACGCTTGCGAGCGAAAGGTTTTTTATGTTTTTTTCTTTCTTTCTTCTTTTTTTCGGCGACCAACAAACGGAATCAAGTGCATGTTGTTTGTGCGAGTTTGCAAAGCTGGTCAGTCCTTTTGTTCTTTCTTTTGGGCTTGTGAAAAACGGTCCAAAATTTCGCTTTGCTTCCATGGGACGTTGCAAGAAAACACAGATAGCTTCGCCCTGCCAAAATGAATCTTCGAACAAACCCACTGGCCATCTCTGGGATTTATCTTCCCAGAGGGAAGTCTTCGAAAGATAGTTTTCTTTCTGATAACTTCCCGATACAAACGCCCAGAGTACAAGTTGAAGTCGTGAAACCTTCAAAGTCTAAACACATCGCTTTTCACAGGGTATGCCCAACCATAGTCAACCCGGTAGTTGTGAGTTATCTCGGCGCTGATTGGCTGAAAATAATCAGCTCATGATCACCAGCGGATGCCGATGCCAACATTGGTCACCACGCCCAACACCAGAGCACCATGATCAGCAGCGAGTCAAGTGACGAGGAGTTCGAGACGCTGCACAAACAGCAGGTCGCGCCACGCAAGAAGCGCCGTGTGGAGAAGACGCCTGCCGCGTCGTCCGCGAAATCCCAACCGAAAGAGGTGAAGCAGACGCCAGAAACCGCCTCCGAAGCCGAGCCCATCGACACGGCCAAGCCAGTGAGCGAAGATGGCACCGAGCAGACGTGGGTGAACGATATGGTGGACATGACGCGCGAAGAGAAGAAGGAGATCCGTAAGAAGCGCCGTCTCGAGAAGCGCGAGGAGCTCGCGAAGGAGCAGGAGCAGAAGCTGCGGAGAGAGACCGAGCACGAGCGCCAGCTCAAGGGCCGCGCATACACGCTCACGATCGCTGTGCCCGGGTCCATTGTGGAGAACGCACAGACCAAGGAGCTCAAGTCGTACCTTGCTGGCCAGATCGCGCGTGCTGCTGCAGTGTACCAAGTGGACGAGGTCGTGATCTTCGACGACCAGCTTGGGTCCACCAAGGACGACGGCCAGAAGAAGAAGGCGAACGACCCGCACGTGTTCATGATGCGCATCCTGCAGTACTTGGAGACGCCGCAGTACCTGCGACGCGCGCTGTTCCCGATGCACAGCGACTTGAGCTGCGCGGGGCTGCTGAACCCGCTGGACTGTCCGCACCATTTGCGCAGTGAGGAGTGGAGCGTGTACCGTGAAGGTGTCGTGGTGGACCGTCCTCTGAAGGAGAAGGAAGGCTCCCACGTGAATGTCGGTCTGCAGAAAGAAGTCGCGGTCGATAAGCGCATCCAGCCAGGCATCCGTGTGACGGTCAAGATCGACGAGACGACCAAGGAGCACAAGAAGAAGAGTGAGTTTTTTTGTTGATTTTGTTTGCTGGTTGCTGGGTGCTGACTGGATCTGGTGTGGTTGTTAGTGCTGGGTAAGCTCGTGTCTTCGGCGGAGCCTCGTGAGCAGCTCGGTACGTACTGGGGCTACACGGCGCGCTACGCGTCGTCGTTCAAGAACGTGTTCGACGAGTGTCCGTTCAAGGGCGGCTACGATCTCAAGATCGGCACCTCGCAGCAGGCCAAGCGCTCCGTGAACGACGACGGCTTCACGCTGCCTCGCCACCGCCACGCGCTGGTCATGTTTGGTGGCCTCGCTGGTATTGAAGAGTGCGTGAACGCGGACGAGACCGTCCCATTGAGCAGCGAAGACGCGTCCTCGCTGTTTGACGTGTGGGTGCGCACGTGTCCGACCGAAGGTAGCCGCTCGATCCGCTCGGAGGAAGCCGTGCTCATCTCGCTGGCGACGCTCAGCAAGCCGCTCACGGACAGCAACCGCAAGGCGTAGTAATGGGAGGTGTAGCCTTCTCTCCCACACTGCATTGACATGGCCACCAACCACACACTATAGACATGTTGTAAATTCCATTGGATCGACTTTGGGTCGACGACTACCGGTACTACTACTATTGAATAGCTAGCTGCTCCTATTGGCAGCGAATTTCGAGCGTGTTAGCTCCCACTAAGTTAGAACGATTTCACTTTGCGACGAAGATGGGGGGGGGGAGTTGATTCCCACGGCGAACGGAGCCTCTGCGATGACGAGTAGGCCCCGTGGCTCTAGCTCGGTTGTTTCTTGGTCGCAGGACACTTCTTATAGCAGTGAAACTACAGAGCACAAACAGCACAAGTCAGTCAGGGTGAACAGGGTAAACAGCTCCTTCCACGTTGGAGAGCTCACCGTGCGCGTGCACATCATCGTGCGGTTCTTGCCGCAGCAGCAGAGTTCCTTACACACAGGACAGCCGTCCACAAACACGGTCTCGCCGTGCTCTTCCACCATTTTCTCGCCGCATTTCTGGCAGAAAATGTGCGGACACTTGGCGCAACGCACGTTCTTCTTGCGCAAATTCCCACAGCGGTGGCAGGAGGCACGGTGGCGCATGTGGAGGTCTTGGCCGAAGCTGCTGCTGACATCCAGCATGCCGTGGCCCATGCCGAGATGCGAGCCATTCGGCGAGGCCGTCGGATCCAGGTACCCGCCGAACGACTGGCCTGAGCCTGCTCCGCCGTATCCACCGGCATGGAGAGAACTGGAGAAGTGGCTGTTGTCGAGTGGGGACTGGTGGTAGAAGGAAGGCGATCCGGCGTGGGCGCCACTGGAGACCGAGAGGCCATCCATGCCAGGCGTGCTAGGACTGTGGTGGTGGTTGTGGTACGGCGAGTAGTCCCACATATTGCCCCCAGACGCCGTGGAGACGGATTCTTGGTGGTACGAGTTCGACGCGCCGGTCGAGAACGCACTGGACACGGCACTGCCGGACCAGATATCGTCCTCGCCCGCTGCCGAGTACAAGTAGCTCGCTTCGTTGGGGCTCAGCGAGGGCAGTCCACCTAGTTTGTTCGCTAACGCGACCTCGCCTGGTGGTTGGGACAGAAGCACTTGCTCGAGTTGGCTCACGAGCCCCGAGCCTTCATGCTGCGACGCCGGCAGCCACGACACGTTGTCTAGCCGCTCGATACTCCGCTGGCTCGCACTCCACTGGCGAAGCAGTGGCAGCGCGCGTCGAATGGCGTCTTTCTCAAAGACTGAGACCCGCAGCAGCACGTCAATGTGGCCAAACTCATGGATGTAGTGGCACACCAACGCCCACACGTGCGCATTGAATGGAGGCGGCGGCGCGACAGCGGGAGACGGATGCTGCGTCGCCCAGCCGTGGGCAAACGACGAGGCTTGCCAGTGGCGCGCGAAGCGAGCGTCAGCGCCTTCGAGTTGGCTCCACACATCCAAATGCGTGGGCAGATTTAGCGTATTAGCGAAATAGCCCGTGTAGAACGAGCCGCCGTGGTCGGAAAACACGGCGTAGATCCAGCCACTGGGCACCACGAGCGTCGCGCCGCTCTTGACGGTGCACTTGGTGCAGCGGTCGATGCGGTCCGCGAGAAACACAGTCGACGACGGCGCCTTGGCGTCGCCCTTCCACTCCTTAAACGCCTCCAAGTGCACGCTCGTGGGCTCCACGAGGAACACGTCGATCTCGCCATTGGAGACGGCGAGCCACGTCGCCTTGCAGTCGGGCGCGACCGAGAAGTCGAAGAATGCGCCGGCACCACACAGCGTGCCGTAGCACTCGGGGTTCGCGTCCTGGTTGCTGGCTCCGCCTGTGGAGGGCAGCATGAAGTGCCAGTCGATCTCGGACACCGCAAGCGGAGGCGCGACTTCCTGGCGGAACGCCGTCTCCAGCACGCGGAACTGCGCGGTGAGCGGCGTGTCGGGTGTGGGGTGCGCTAGTCGCGACTGCCAGCCTGACGCGGAGAGCTTGTAGCTTTCCTGCGAGCCGACCTCGAGCTCACGCACGGTGGACGCTGAGTTGGACAGCAATGCGCTGATATCTTGGAGCCCGATCACGGGCAGCGCACGCACGAGCCCGGCGACGGACCAGTTGCTGTCCATGACCAGCAGCGGCTCGTCGAAGGCGTGGAACTTGAAGTAGGACGGGCCGAATTCTTGGGAGACGACCATGCGCACGCCCGAGCGCGCGAACACGGCGGCGCGCAGCGTGCGGCGGAACGGCTCGGTGTTCTTCTTGTAGTAGGAGCTGAACGCGTACTGTTGGTGGGCAAGCGTGTGGGATTGGGTGCTGCTGGGGAGGCTCGCGCTGAGGCTCGGCGCGTGGCTGAAGCTCGGGAACGAGCTGTCGAGGCGGTGGCGCTGGATGGGTAGCGGCGCGTACGTGAGGTCGTCCATGTCCACCATAGGCGCGGAGTCTGGTGGTGGTGGGAGGACAGTCAAGAGATTTGATTAACGGAGGGGAACGGAGGAGAGAGGAGGGGAGGGGAGGGAGGTCTTACCTTGGTATTTGAGCGTGCTGTGGCCCTGCTTGGTGCAGGGCGGGCACGCGAACTTGACGATCTCCATGGCGTCGACCTCATTCACGTTCACGCAGCGGCCGTGGAACCAGAACGTGCAGTAGTGGCATTCCACGGCGAACTCGGACTGGCGCGGGTCGTGCGTCACGGGTTGGCCGCACACACACATGACGACGAGAGCAAGCGGAGAGGAGGGGACTGCAACTCGTCTTGTCTTGTGGAGAGAAGAGAGGAGAAAAGGAAGAGAAGAGGACGGATCGCCGATGGAGATGGAGATGGAGCTGCTGTGTCGATTCGGTAGGTACACTGCGCTCAGAGGAGTAGGGGAGCGGAGCACGGCGAAGGCGACGGACGCAATCACGGGCAAGTCACGGACTGACAGTCTGGTTCACTCAGCGGAGTGGACGAGGCCGAGCCTTGGGCGGAGAGAGGAGAGAGGAGTCTCAGGAGAGGAGAGGAGCGGAGCGGAGCCGTTTCGAATCGGAAATCCAGTTCCGTTGCAATCCAATCCCAGCGGCGCTCTCGCTGGACGACCGCTTCTTCAAGTGGTGGTGCGCGGGCCTGGCTGGCTGCCCGCTGGCTGAATCAATCGGTCCGTGGACTCATCGGTCTGGCTCCCCTCCGCTCCTGCGTCAGTCAGGCCAGCGGAGTCCGCGGAGTCCACGGACTCCGCTGCGGACCGCTCCGCTGGCAACGACTCAAGTGACTGCACGCAGAATGTTGGTCGTTGTGGCCACCGGCACAGAGCCAGGGACGGTTTGTTGGTTTTGGTTGATTTTGTGGTTGGTTTTGGTCTGGGAAGACAAGGCGAAGTGACCCGTCGGATCGAAAAGCCACGGAAATCAGGAAGTGAGGGGGGAAGAAGTTGTCCTGCCGCGTCACACAAACTCCGCATATTTGCGCAGTCCAGTGCCGTTGTGAAGTCAAGCCCTTGGTGAGTCGTCTTAGTGGACTCAACCACCTCACCTGCTTCCATCGCATTGGCCGTTGTATCCTAACGGTAATACTCGCAAAAATGCGTCAAACTGCACAGCAATACCTAATTGGCGAGTTTGTGGGCAATGCAGAGTGTTGAGATTCCGCTCACTCAACATGGGTGTGATCGGCCACGGTGGACCCTTGCCAGCATGATAGGTGGATGGGTTGGAAAGGAATTGGTGGCGGATTGCCATAGTGAACACAAGTGCGAAATGCGAACCCGCGTGATTCCCTCCTCATGTCGCTGCTCTGGAGTGGCGGAGTTGCGACTTTTCGCGGTGATGGTGAGTGGACGGAATGAATGAATTGGAAAAAAAAACGAAGTGCGGGGTAGGGTGTCAGCGCGTCACGCCGTGCGTGTCAGCCCGAACTGTCAGTCGCTGTTGTGGCCAACTTGTGGGAGGGAAAATCTCAGGGGATTTGTGGTACAGCCGCGGCTATGTACAGTTGAGAAGGTTCCACAGTTTGGCGGCGGCTTCAACTTCTCACCCCAAAGATTCTCAGGCTCAATCACCAAACAGCTCAAGCACCGAACTGCCGGGTTGTCCACGCGTCCAGGAATTGCGGAGTCTGCCATGCAGAGTGTTGCCTTCAGCGAGGCGTCTGCACTATGCTTCCTGTCGATGCATAACAAAACGTGACTTGGAGAACATCGCGCTCATCATGTATCTGTGCCTCATCGTCAATGTGAAGGCGTTCACTTGAGTTAAGAGTCTTGAGAGCAGTCCGATGTCGCCGCACGTTCGGGCCGCCAGCTCAGCCTGAGTGTAAAGCTGGCCGTCCGTGTTGAATCTTCGCAGCGTGTTGCCATGTCGGCTTGCGACACCGCTTTGTGGGTCAGAGTCTAAGACCATACTATACTCTACAGTACACACTGCTCACGCCCTCCATGCTCGCACGCACGTGACTCACACACTGCAAAGCAGTGGGCCACGGATCGAATGACCGCCGCCATCATCAGTTGGGTGAGTGGTATGGAGCCGCGTACAGTGCACCGCGATGCATGTGCCGAACAAATCGACCCCAGCGACAGGACAGACGCAGGTGCCAATGCGACCAACAGTTCGAAATCTAGGGTAGCCTCCAGTACAACGTGAAATAATACTGTATTGTACCTACAATGCAGCGCTCACCTGAGGTATCCACGTCATTGGCGTGCCAATTGGCACTGTCTGCCAGTCGGGCAGGTGCCAGCTCTGCGACCCGCAGGGCGAGTGGTGGACGACCACCCACGCATCGGCGATTGCGGGTGAAACGGTTCGTGGAGAGACAAGGACCAGTACAGTGGTCATCCGTCAGGAACCGCGTGCGCAGCACAGGTTTCATGAGCTTCTGTTCAGCAGCCCCTCGAGTGAAGTGCCTGTGGTTGAGAGAGCGATGCGAGTTGCCGATGCCGCTTCGCGTTTCACGTGAGAAGACAGGAGGATGCCGACTAAAAATCGCCGGACCCACTTCGTAATTGTCTTATGAGCGACACTTCGCTTTGTTAGCGAGACAACTTCGTGCAGCGCTTCGTTATGTACAGCTTCGCGGTGCCCAGTCACCAGCAAAGCCCAGCGAGAGAACGGACACTGCAACTTGATCCATTACATACTGTATTTGACCAGTACGGGAATGACGGTAACTCTATGGCAGCTGCACGCGACATGCGGAAAGGATTGGCTACCTTGTTTTGATCTCGACATCGAAACTCCAACATCTTATGAAATTGTTAGTTAGTCAGTCTCAGATCTGAATCGTCTGAGTCCAGAGTTCATCGGCTCTGGCTTCATGGCTTTTTGATTTGGAAAAAAACCAAAATTCGAAAAAGCGACTCTGCAAATATGGGGAACGCGGCGGCGAAGGCGAAGGAGGCTACGACCAAGGCGAAGGAGGCCCATGCGCAGCACAAGAGCAAGCCCAAGAACAACAAGAGCGTACAGCAGCAGAAGATCACGACCGCCAAGAACACGGGCGTGCTGGCGCTGCCCGAGCGCAAGCTCAAGCGCGTGCCCTCGGAAGTGCTGCTGCTCACGCAGTTGCGCACGCTCGATCTCTCGCAGAACCGCCTGGAGGAACTGCCCGTGGAGTTCAGCCGCCTCACGAGCCTCAAGTCGCTCAAGCTCCAGAGCAACGCGCTCACAACGCTGCCCGATCTCTCCGCGTTGACGGCGCTCACCACGGTAAGCTTGTACGCGAAGGAGCTCTTCACGGACGGCTCCAAACTGACTGGTTTTTTATATTGATTTCTAGCTGATTCTGGACGGCAATGCGATCCAAAGCCTCCCGTACGCGCTGCCGCCGAACCTGACGAAGCTGTCGCTCAAGGGCAACCAGCTCCGCGCGATCCCGCAGACCATCACGTCGCTGGCGCAGCTCACGGAGCTGGACGTGTCGGACAATCAACTCTCAGACATCCCGCAGCACATCACGCAGCTCACAGAGCTGGTGGATCTCACTGTGGACCGCAATGCGCTGCGCATGCTGCCTGACACACTCGCCCAGTGTGGCAAGCTGAAGGTGCTGTCGGCGCGCCACAACCAGCTCCGTGGTCTCCAGAAGGGCGAGCCGAAGGCCAACCAGAGCATCTCGCGCGAGATCTTGGCGTGTTCAATCGTGAATATCATGAATCTGGATGGAAACCCCATGACCAAGTTCGATCTCGAGGCCATGGACGGCATCGACGCGTTCCTGGAGCGCCGTACGCTTTTGAAAAACAAGGAAATCCACGGCGGACTGAGCACGGACACGAGTCTGTGTGGCCTGGACTAACAAGAACAACAATGTGGATGTCTATGCGCTTTTATGAGGTTCCACTGTGTCGTTCTTGGCGTCCTCATCGTCTTCCTCGGCAGTGAGCACGTCTGTGAGACTCGTTGCGACCATATCCACGAGCTTGGCGTCCGGCTGAGAGAGCTGGCAGTAGATATTGCCCACGACGTCGCCTGCGTGGCGCCGCATGTCCGTCTCAAAGGCGTTCGCAGCGACGATGCGTGCGGCGTGGAGCTCGTGGTCGAGCTGCTGGTCCTGCTTGTCGTCCAGTTTCGCGTACACCAGCGAGAGATTGCGATGGGCACGAGCCTGACCAACTGCCGAGTCCAGAGGTGGCGTACTGGAGGAGATGAGGTCTCGTTCATGGCAGGAGACGGCGTGATGGAGCTGCTGCTGTGCAGCCGCGAGATTGCCTAAGTTCGCGTACACGCGGGCTTCGAGCTCACTGTCGTGGGTCTCTGTGGCGATTTTCAGTGCTTGTTGCTGACAATCGAGGGCCTTTTCGGGGTCTGTTCGATCGAGAAACAACACACCAAGCGCCTTGAGAGCACGAGCCTGGAGCTTGAGGTCGCCACATTTCTGGGCCAGTTCCAGCGCTTTCTTCTGCATGAGCAACGCCCACTTGTCTTGGGCACTCTCCTTGAACGCGACGCCCATGTGGTGGTGCAGCAGCGACAATAGTGGTGTGTAGCTGCTCGTAGTTGCCTCTGTTTGCTGGTCTTCTTCTGTAGAGGCTTCGTACTCTTGCACCACCGTCAACGCATCCGCAAAGCACGCTACGGCTTGTCCGTACTCGCAGCGCCCATACAGGAAATGCGAGCCTTGAGCCAACGCACGCGCAATTTTCCACTGGTCAGCAGCTTCTTTCGCGTCGATCTCTGTCAAGAAGAAGCTCGAAGCATCCTGTTCTGTCCATGAGATCATAGGCGGCTTGCTCTGTGCTGTGGGCTCCTCCAACGACGGAGTCGAAGGGCGGATTGCACCCGTGGACTGTGAGCCTCTCAGTCCGAGACCGCCACTGTTGAGTAGAGCAGAGTCCCTCGAGAGCGTCGGAGTCGAGGCAGACTGTGTGAGGTTGTGACGGAGTGGCTGGATGGGCGTCATGATCTCTCGACGAGCGTACCGAGAGCGAGGCCGCGCACTGCATCTGTGGATGAGAATTAAACAAATTCACCCCGTCAGTCTGGAACATAAGCAGCATTCAGACAGTTTAGGGCCAGTGTATCATACATGACGACGTCTTGAAGTGGCAAGTCGTTTCCTAGAGGAAGTCGCAGCAAAGAAGAGCTCGAGGGTGTGCGAGCTCGTGGCGGCAACCGTTCCGGACTGTTTGTCGAGCTTCCAGCCATGATATCATTCATGAGCTCGCCTCTGATAACAACTGACCGTGCGCGAGAAGGAAGCTGGTGGCTTGTTGTCGCTCGCGGTGGCTCGGATCCATCTTCCTCAAACGCCAAGTTCTGCTGGTGCTTGGTAGGTTGGGACGCCTTGAAGCTAAGCTCGCGCACATTGAGTCGCTGCTCACTCGCCGTCCTCACCAACGGCGATGGCCCCACGCCTGAGGTGGCAGGGCGAGAACCAGTCAAGCCCATGTGGGCAGCGAGCGGTGGCATCGCTTCCTCGTTTCCAGTGATAATGTGATTTAATTGTTTGGCGACTGGCCGACGTGAGGGTTTCACGGGCGACTCAGCCCGTCCAGGCTGGTTGTTGTTGCTCAGACCAATACGTTGCCCGAGCCTAAAGGGCGAAGCAGGCAGCAGTGACTTAGAGTACGGGCGCTTGGACGGAGATGCGGCTTGCTTTTGCGGCTTGCGGTCTGTGCCTTTGCTGCTGGTGGGCCGTGGACTCGAGGACGGGTGCCGCGACGTCTCAGCGTGGAAGTTGGGGTACAAGCTCCGCATGTCCAGACTCATGGTTGTCAATGGCGCTAGACGCGGCTTCTGGAGTTGCCCGCGCTCGAGCAAGAGCTCAAGCTCTCGGTTGTGACTGATAGGGGTGGAGGAGCAGTGAACAAGGTCTGGCTGCCATGTCTACTGCTGAATATGCCTCTTTATATATACCAACGGCATCCAATGCAAAAATATCCGCATGACGAACGGTGGTGCTTTCTAAAGCTGTGGTTGCATGTTGCTCTCTGTAGATTCATCCCATTGCGCCTTCATTATTCATAACACAACGGTCAGCTAGCTCAGGCTAGGCCTGCCTGTCGTTTGTCGTCCAGCATTTGCTGTAGACACGCCACGGCACATGCGTTCTGCTCTGGCGAGGACAGCGTGATCTCCATGGGTCCCACCTTGTCGCCTCGACCAGCGATCACCAAGATCGAGGTCATGCGTTGCCCCGGGGGTGCCAGTAGCTGGAGAACTTGGTTCACCGGCTGCAGTTCGTGTTGGAATGCGTGGATCGTGGTCCACGGGATCTTGTGCTGCTTGAAGGGTAGCAACGCAATGCGGTGTTTCCTCACCAGCACGAGCTGGTCGCCTTGCACGCGGAGAGACTCTTTCTTCCACTGTAGCATCATCAATAAGCACAGTTAGCTCGCAGACACTTCATCCCTCTAGCCCAGAAGTATAGAGCGATTTGTACCTTTTCCTTGGTGAATCGGTAGACGTCCACGCCGCTCTGCAGCCCGCGTTTCATCTTCAAAAGCGCTTCTTCCGTCACAGATTTCTTGAGCTGTTCTTCGCTTTGGCCAAGCGTAATGAGCGAGTCCTGTTTGCCAATCGAGGCCAATAAATTGCGACTCGTGACCGACTTTTGAGGCTGCACGCGAGTCGCCATGCGGCGCGAAGTCCGCACTCCCGCTACCGTTGGCGCTCGCGCCTCAATGGTTGGAACACTGAATGGCTTAGCGAGCGGCGGCTTCGATTGGGTGAGCACGGGTGGGCGATTCTCGCTGTACGACTGAGTACCGCTGCTGTCTAAATTGTCCAGCTCGATGTCTAGCTTTCTCCGTCCTTCCGAGCTGGTGTGTCGATCGCTTCCCAGTGAAAGCCGAAGTTTGCCGCTTCCAGTCACACTTTCGCGTGGAGGGTCGTCGCTTTCGTCCTCGTTACACGCTTCTCCATCCCCAACACCGTCGACTACTTCCTCGCCATCATCCTCGTCCTGCTCCGCGCCGATGGCTGTGACCATGTCTTCCATATTCAGTGGCGGTGTTTCCTCCGTGAACATCCGTGCACTCCCCAGACGCGTGCTGGTGTCGTAGTGGTCGATCTTCATGATCGTCGCCTGCGGCAACTCCACTTTCAGTATCGACTCTTCTGGAGGGATGCGAGCGAAGTAGATTGATTCGTTGTCCTTGGTCCACAGTGCGTGCGTCTGCTCCATGTCGTCGCGCTTGTTGATCACAAGCGGCACGAGGCGCTGGTGCTGTTGGAAGAGACCACCTTCACCTTCGATGGGAGGTAAGCCCACGTCTCGCATGCTCTGTCGGTCCTGGAGCTGCCGTACCGCAGCACCCATGTAAGCGATCGCTTCGCCTACTCGACCACCAGTGAACTCCGAATTCGCTTCGATTCCAAGAGCTAAAGCTCGGTGCAGTCGAGAGAAGACGATCGCGTAGCCCAGTAGCGTACCACACCCTTCCCGTCTAGGCTGAGCGCTGTAGCAACTCCGTACCACAGCGGTCTCGTATGACTCGTAGCTGATCTGGCAGGCTGTATGGAGCTTCTGAAGCACAGCCACGCTGTACGAACTCTCAGAATGTAAGGCGGCCTTGACGACTGCGAGCTGCTGCGCCATCATGAGCGCCATATCCACAAGCGCTTGTAAAATGCGAGGCGCCAACTCTGGGATTTCCACGGGGACGTCGGTGCGGAACGTGGACGAGATCTCGTCCAACGAACGGATCACATACTCGATGATCCCCGCGGCCTGGCAGTAACAGTGCGCGCTCTCTGATACACATCGCGGATCACGGGCTCGCGCGACACTGGTGCCTAGATTGATAAGCAGCGTGGCTTGGAGCACGAGTGCCATGGGCTCTTCAAATGCGAATGGGATACAGGACGTTTGATCGATGATCGCGCTGCTCCATGTCGACTCGCCGTGGATCTCTCCTCCAATCTACATACCCAACATTAATCGCTCATTCTATGATGCAATCTTCGTGTCCATGGCCATCACACACGTCCAGCGTACCTGAGCAGATCGAAGCGATCGAAT
Organism: Pythium brachiatum; assembly: GCA_023337615.1. NCBI lineage: Eukaryota > Oomycota > Peronosporomycetes > Pythiales > Pythiaceae > Pythium > Pythium brachiatum. Next base: position 7,466 of record JAADXI010000180.1, on the reverse strand, counting down.
GTATTGGTCGCAAGTGCCGATCACGTCGTGAATACTCTCCGACTTTGTGAGATCCAGCGATGCCAACGTAGTTTGTAGCTATTCACACGACCACGCATTAGGAACAGTTTATCCACCCACGCACAGGCCACCACGCACCTCCGATCGCTTTCGCAGCACAGGCTCGGGGACTTGGCCGCGCCCACTGGCCAGATCTCCGGGCAGCGGCAGCGGCGCATTCGGCAGCAGCCAGAAGACCTCGTAGAACGCGTCGCCTTCGCCCATTTCCAGAGTCCGCCTTACGAACGTGCGTACTCTGGGCTCAGTAGTTAGTGCCTGGGGTCCGTATTATTGGACGCCAATCCACGGTGGAGTATCAGAACGCCAATCTTCACGTTCTGCTCAGCTGCAAGGACGGTATGCGTGACAATCCATCCTCCAGCTTCGAGCTTCGAACTGAGAAAAAATGTAGCCATGACAGGAATAGCTCTCCACAAAGTCAGTGAGTTGCTCATCATCTCAAGATAGTGACATTCACAGCACCAATTCACAATTGTGACATCGGATGCGTAATTACCGCCTTTCAGAACAAGAACTTCGTAAAAGCTTCCCTGGACAAAAACAATCCCAAACAGCCCCAAATATTTAGACAAAATGGACATGAAATTAGGCTCCAGAAACAGTACTTGCTCTTCTATTTGGGACGCTAAAACCATTTTTTCTTGAACTAGGATCGTAAATACTCTGTAAATAAAACAGGCGAGGTCGCGTGTCTTTGTCAAAACTTGGATCCGGTCATGAACAGCTCCACCCCCTTGGGTCTCGGTCTCCGATCCCCAGTTATCAAATCCACACTCGACACTCCCCAGTATCTCCATCACTATCACCATGCTCGCTCTTCGCCGTGCCGCCACCACCGCCCAGAAGCGCCTCGCGCTCGCCACGCCTGCGCAAACCGCGTCGTTCTCGTCGGGCGACCGCTTCTCCGACAAGGAGCGTGCTGCTGAGGCCGCCTACTTCAAGTACGCACAGACGCTGTATCTCAAAGATGTGTGCGATCATGGGGACTGATGGAAACGCGGTGTTTATTGTTTTGCAGCAAGGAGGACGAGAAGTCGCTTCGCCAGCTCCTGAAGAAGCTCAAGACCCAGGCCGACAAGGTGCGATTGATCTGTTGAGGAGGATGCCGATGCAGTATCTGATGAGTGGAATGTGGATCTGTAGAACGATGTGACCGGCCTCAAGACGCACGTGGCCCACGACAAGAAGGGCCTCGACCAGCTCGGCCTGAAGCTCACGCAGGAGCAGGTCGACGCTCTCCTCAAGTGGAAGCACGAGCACTAAGCGTCTTCTCCGTGTTTTTCCCCCGCGTCCACAATGTGATTGTGTGGCCAGCAAGTCGGCTCTCACCATTGCCCGTCCACAGGAGCATGGTCGCCAGGCATTTGTAGGCTCACAAGTGCATCAAGCAAACGAAATCATTTACAAAATCAATCCGAAATGCCAGTGACGTTGCTATCAATCAGCATGTTTAGTTTAAATATCGAGCGCCGCGCGGCAGTCGATCAAGCGTTTGAGTTACGATGTAGGTGCCGCCTTTCTCACAAAGCCCACCGCTAACTCTCCATTTCCTTGATCTCGGCTTCAACCTACAGTACGAGGAAGAATGAGAAAACGTCAGCTCTCTGACTGCGGCTGGAGGACACGCTGTAGCGTAGGGGATCCGTACCTTCTCGAGCTGCGCGGCAACGTCGTCTCGCTGCGTCTGCGCAGTGTCCATCATCTGCTTGATGCGGTTCTGTGGTGTCAATCATCATCCACGTGAGTGAATCCTCTCGGCCTTAGTCTGCCACCACCTCAATACCCACAGACCTTGATGACGATGTTCGAGTTCGCCTGGAGATTCATCGCGTAGTCGGCGATCGAGCGGTCGGAATCACGCAGTGTCTTGAGCAGGCGGTCGCGCTTTGTAAGAAGCTGGTGGTACGCCGGATCTTCCAAATGGGACTTTTTCGGGGGGGCTGGCGCGGAAGGCTTCTCCTCCATCTCACGGAGCAGGTCGTTTTCAAAGTCATCGTCATCCGACATACCGGAATTCGGGGTTGGCGCGAACGCTGGCGACCGCTGCGCAGACTCGAGTCCGCCTTGGGACTCGCCCTCCGAGCCAATGTCCGTAGCAATTGGCGTGTTGATCACCGACAGTCCATCGCCACCTGCGGCCGTGAGCTTGACTGGTCTGGCTGGCATATCAGACGCCAGATCTAGGTATTCTGGGTGCTTGCGCACGAGCTCGAGCTCATCCGTGACTGTGATACCGTTGGGATGGTCTTCGTCCACCATCCACTCGCAGAAGTCCACCAGCTCTTCGTCTACGAATCCCACAAGCGCGATGATTAGTAGCTGTTCACAAGAATTGGTGTTTGGTGCTTGCAGGGCCTACGTACGAACTTCCTCGTAGGGGCCGCCCTGGATCATCTTGAACAAGTCCACTTCCACACGCGCGACTTCCGCTTTCTATACATCACATAGCCGTCAACATATCAGTATACCGTACACACATCCAAGCAAGCTAAGGGCTCTTAACGTACTGGGAACGGCGTATAGCGACGCGTCTTCTCGTACTTGCGCTTGACGACGTTGGTGTTGGGCGGCGTGATGCCATTCGGCAGCTCCTCGAGTTGCTCGAGTTGCTTTCGCTCTTCTTCTTTGTCGGCCACCACGAAGATCTATTCCACAACAACATCCGTAATTACGTGCTTAGCATGCGTATTTATCGCAATCGAAGCGCCCAGCAAAGTGCCGATCTGTTACCTGTCCGATCTCGCCGCTTTTGTACAGAAAATTGTCGTCGTACGTCTTGTGTGTCTCGATAATCGTCGGCAGTTGCGCTGCAATCCACTCCATTAGACTAACACTATAGAGGGCTACGATCCACTGGGTTCGCGTACCGATCTTGGAGCTGTACTCCTTGCCGTTCACGATCAGCTTGAAATGCTTGTTGTCGGCTGCAGACATCAGTCAGTCGCAGGCGATTAGCACCACTTATACGCACCCTCCGCCACGTTCAAGCACAGCTACGCACCGCCAGCGATCATCTCGACCTTTCTATCATCGCTACTGGCGATCGCCGCGCGTACTTCCTCCGCAATACGCTTCGGGAGCTGCAGCAGATACTGCTCCATTTTCACTCTCTCGCTCTTCTCACCAACTGGGTTGATGGCGATGGCAATGGTAACGGTCCCCACTAAGTTAACCCTCGACAAATATGGGTTTGGCGGGTTCTCAATTAATTCGTATTCAGTATAGGTGGACGTACGGGTCGTGACCCGCCCGTGATTTGTACCCCCGGATGTTTCTTTTCGCCCGAGCGACATCATGAGACGCGCGCCATGACGAGCTGCGGCGTCGCGCAGCATCTTGCAGCCGCGCAGTGTGATCTCGTTGTACGACAAGTTGAGGAACCGCAGTGCTGTGTGTGCTTCTATAGCCTTGCTTAGTATCGACACGGCTTGGTCCGATTTGATGCCCATACACGTCTGAAAACAGCGCCGTCAAATCAGGTTTAGCTGCTCATCTGAAGAGATGTAGCAGTAGATCCACGCACCATTTCCAGGTTCAGCAGCGTCGTGTTCTGGCCGATGGCCCGGTAAAAGTCCACCACGCCTGGTGGTTCTAACAGACAATGGCTCTGGAAACGCAAGGATGAGTAAGCGAGTCCGCATAACAAGACACGAAAGACCTACCAGGTCGAGCGTCCTGAGGGTCTTGGTCGCCCGCAGCCATTCGGCTGCAGCCACCGCGACGCTGGAGCCTCGAACGCAGTCCTGGAACAGCGCTGTCTCCAGTGCTGGGTGCTGGCGCAGTGCACGTAGTAGCGCCACGCCTGCAGCCTCGTGGTCCACGTGGTTCTCGTTGTAGTTAAAATTCTTCAGCGAGTGGTTCCCCGCGAGCCCCAGTGCGATGCTCTCGTGGCCTGTGTCGGAGAACGCGTTGGACGAGATATCAAGATGCGTCAGCGTGCGGTTCTCAGCGAGAACGTGGCGGAGGTGATGCGCTGCGTCGTCGGAGATCCCGGTGTTCCCCAGTAGCAGCATCGTGAGCGTCGTGTTGAAGGGCTCATCACCGCGGCCGCTGCCTCGTGTGCCTGCAGCAATGAATAACGGTGGTGTCTTGTGCGCTGCAATCGCCGCTGTTGGAGCTCCCGTTGCAACCGTACGGCGTCGCACAATCGCTGTCTTGATCTGTTCTGCCTCGGTCTTTGGTTTCGACGCCAGCGCGGTGACCAGCTCCGATCCCTTACGGTCTCCGATATCATTGTGTGTGAGTCGGAGCTCCTGGAGAATGCGGTTACTACGCAGTGTGCGACCCAGCCAAGGCAGAATGCCGTCACATCCAATGCGGTTGTGCATGAGATCCAGCAGCTTCAGACTCGAGTGGTAAGCTAGTGCTGTCGCCAGCAGTGTCGAGCCCAAAGACGAGATCTCGTTGTAGCTGAGGTTGAGTTCCACGAGAACGCCGTTGTGGAGTAACGCGTCGGACAGTAAGCTGATGGAACTGTCTTGCAGTTGGTTGCCGCTGAGGGAGAGCACAGTAACGAAGATGTTACCTGCCAGCCCTCGACTGGCGCGGATCATGTCGCTGTGTTCAACATAGCAGCCACGCAAATCCACTCGCCGTGGCTGATGCAGTGTGGTTCCGATCGCGGCCCCGTTGATCATATCGTCGTCTGCTTCCCCGTTTGTGGTATCATCCTCCCTGCTCGATAGTTGCTTGGCTGGAACTGGCAGCAGGGACGATTCAACGAAGCAGCCCTGGCCAAATAGTATCGATTAGTGCGCTCCTGGCGTTGGCTGAACCATTTACAGCACTCTCACCGTGGCGTCGATCCCTATATTGGCGCTCTTGGTGCACATCCGTCAGTCAAAAGCTGCCAGTACAACACAGAAGTTTGTCGTACGCACTGTCAAGTACGCTGTGCCGCCGGAGCTGTGCATACAGAGAAGAACGCCGTCGCTACTCCGCATTACCATCATCTTCACCTAGATCCAAAAAGAGAAACGTGTGAGCCACGTCGAGTAGGAGCCGACCAACAATCTGGAGCGTACCTCTCCAAAGCACGTGCGGATGGATGCCTTCGCAGGGATATTGCACACCCACTGCGTGGCTCCAATGTCAAAATACACCAAATCGCGCGCCTCCAAAACCTTCAGCGCTTCCTCCACCGCTACAAAAAAAGTAAAACACCCACTCCATCAGGGTGAGACGCAGCTCTCTGAGTCAGTGTTGTGCTTGCTTTCGCACCTTCTTGTACGGCCTGGCGCATCGATGGCACTGGTGGTTGTTGCATTGATGTCGTTGGCGTCATTGGGATTGGTGACAGTCAGCTTGAAGAGGCGTCGTCTCAAATTGGCATTCAGTTTCATTCATATAGAAATATTCAGTCCGCACATTTTCAGCTAGACCAAGTACTCCTGGTACTGCGTGAGGAACTTGAGCACGACGCCATTCGACCAGCCAAAGCCGACCTGCGGATCGTACTCGCCTCCACGGCCAGTATCTCCAACGGTAGTTGCGTTGAACTTTTCATACATGACCTGATCGTTTTGCCACGCTTGGAAGTTGGTGTGGATCCACTTCTGGATGAGGTTCTTGGCAAGTTCATGAGCCTCAGCTGTGTTCGCATTGAACAGCCCTTCGATGAGGATGTCTTGCAGTGGTGGCCAGGCATTCGGTGCGTCCCATTGCTGGCCTGTAGCCTTCGTCGTTGTCTGGACGCCAGCGACTTGGATCAAACTCGAGTCTTGCAACGACTTCACGATGCGGCGAACTCGTTCAGCTCCATTGGTGGTGCTTTCGATCGTCTCGATGAACGATTGGCCAGCCCACAGTGGAGAGTAGTTGGAGACCGAGACAATCGGTGAATGGGTCGATATGCTGCTGATGAAGTCACGCCACGAGTTTGATGGAGCGTGCCAAAACACTGCATCGAGAGCCTTCCCGCGTACAGATGCGGCATTTGCGAACCTCGCCGAGGCACGAATGTCGCCAAGAACTTGGTGGAATCGAGCCAAGTTGCTCTCAACGCGATACATGATGGTGTTGAGATCCACTGGCACGAAGTCTCGCGTCTCAATGCTGGCCAGAGTCTCTTCATCTCGAAACCACCGACTGCTAAAGTCCCAGCCGCTCTCAGCACCAGCAATAATGTCGTTGTATAGCTCATGCTGTCTCTTGGTATCGCCAGGGAATGTCTTCTCGGCTAGATCCACGTCTTCACGGTATGACTCGGGTCGTGGCGCGTTTGCTTGGCCCGTGTATCGGTTGAGGCGATACGTGATCCCTTCGCGAGTGACGTTGACGCCGTGGGTTTCCATCCAAAACTCGTACTCTTTCTCCAATAGCGGAACGACTCGGCTTAGGTACTCGTGGTCCCAGTCACGATCCTTGGAGCATCCAGTGGTTGTTGCTGGCTTCATGGCCACCAGTCGAACCATGTCGCTGAGCAGTGGTGGCTGGGAGCGTGTGAGGTAGTAGATCCGTCCTCCATTGGGGACGAATCCATACTCCGCCACATACTCCAGCAAGTTTCGGACCACACGTCGCGCTGTCGCATGCATGCCACTGACCAGCAGCCCTTCGATGATCCAGTACGTATCCCAGTAGTAACTCTCACGGAAACGACCACCCGGCACGACGATGAGGGTCGGTTGCGAGGTGTCGCCGAGCGATGGTAGAGGTGTAGGCTGGAGATACGAAGACACGGCGTTCGGATCAGGAGACCGACCCAGCACTTCCCATAGCGAGTGGAGTCCCATCGCCCACGCCTTGTAATCTGGGTTGGTGATCGCAGCGATGCGTGGCGGCGTGGTCTTCTCTTCAAAGTCGGTCGGTTTCGTCGTCTTGATACTCGATCCAGCCGCGTCAAAGTGCTTGGACACGAACTCGCTCAGCGTACTCTTCTTCTGGTCTGCAGGTAAAGGCAGAGCCAGCAGCGGGTAGATATCACGGCGGAACTCTTCCAGGATCAGCGCGGGCGAGCTGGTGCTCTTCACGGGCATATCCACAAAGTCTTTGCTGTCTTTGAACAGCTTCATGCGCTGCACAGCGTCCAGCAACGGTCCATAGCAGTACAACTCCACGAGTTGCTGCTGCTTCTCAGTGAGTTGGTACGTCGAGATGACCGGCGCGGGCACCGCGAGCGTGGCGCTGACAGCGAGAGGGCTGATGGAAGACGCGACGGCGCTAGCGCCACACACAGTCGCGACGCCGACGACCACCGCGAGCGCGGCGCGGCTGGCCTTGACGCCCATGGTCGTGGCAGCGGAGTGGTGGATGGCGCCTACGAGCGGAGTGGCTTCAGTTGGCACAGCAGCCACAGTATGCGCTGCCGACGCCATGCGGGATTTCGCGGCTCTTTCGTGGAGTGGGATTGTGGTGTCCGTCCATCAATCGGTCTCACTTCAAGCGAGAAGGAAACTGGGATTTTT